>JAESUZ010005148.1:0-50639 GCA_017311185.1 Proteles cristata cristata | reverse complement strand
TATACCAGACAGCTGTGTATACCAGACAGCTGTATATACCAGACACCTGTATACCAGACAGCTATATATACCAGATAGCTGTATACACCAGATAGCTGTATACCATGTAGCTGCATATACCAGATAGCTATATATGCCAGATAGCTGTATATACACATGAAAAAACTAAGCCACAAGCACTATCCGTAACTGTCATTTCAAATACAGAACAGCAGGACATGTTTGAATAGAAGCTGAGGAGAAAGCCCTTTCCTTCAAGCAGAGCCCTGAAAGGGGCCCAAAGACCGAGGCTGCCTCCCTTCTGCTGACCGAATGTGAGCAGCCGGGCCGCTGGCCGGGACACAGCCCTGGTATGCTGGTGGGAGAAGCCTAGGATTCTGGGATCGCTTCTCCAGAATCTTTAGTGTGCCCACCAGCCTCCGACATTCCTGAAAGTATTGGTCCCTCCTGCTCACCTAGATAGTCTGAATTTGCAGACAACTCTGAAGCATATTATCCCGGCCCCATGAGGTTTCTGGTCTTCCAACAACTGTGTTAGAGTTCCTGGGCCCGGTTCCAACGTGGGGTAGGGGTTCGCACACACAGGATCGGGCGGTTCTCGGGACACCTGCAGGTGTCCAGCCAGGGGCAGCGTCAGATCCCGCGGAGTAAGGGCTCCGGCCTGTAAGATGCCCCCCACCCCCGACCTCGGACACCAGTCAGAAGTCCCGGGCTGTCACTTGTGCTCCTGACCAACTGGCTGCCCTCTGAGGTCCCAGCAATGTGCTGCAGCGGCTCACAGAGCTCAGGGGAACCAGTTCCTTAAAAGATACGACAGAGGCTAAGACTCAACCGCCAGAGGAAGAGATGCATAGGGACGGGTCTGGGGAGAGGCGGGGGGCTTCCGCGCCCTCTCCCGACAGCCAGTCTTCCCAGCCTCCCGTGTCCACAGTCGAGAAGCTTCTGAACTCGGCCCTTTGGGATTGTTATGGAGGCTTCTTTGGGTCGCCACGATCGATTACATCCTCGGCCATTGGCTGGTTCAGCCCCCAGACCCTCCCCTCTCCACGGAGGTCTGATCACCTGCTTGGCCATCCTGGCAACAGCCCCTCCCTGGCGTGGGGTCCAGAGAGAAGGCTCCTTCATTAACACACGACACCTTTATCACTCTCTACACTTAGGAAATTGGGGGAGTGGTGGTGGTGTGGAGAGCCAGGAACTATGGATGAAAACCACAACTGACTGAATGACCAATTATGTACTTGTTACAAGTTACAGTATCTCACGTGACAAGCACTGCTCTCCTTGTTTTACAGACACACAGGTGGTCACATGTCCTCTGGCTCCCAACCCCACAAAGGTGAGTGGCCTGGATGTCTGATGTCAGCACTGATCCTCTATTTTTTTTTTTCATTTTTAAAAAATGTTTTATTTTTGAGAGAAAGACAGAGTATAAGCAGGGAGACAGGCAGAGAGAGGGAGACAAAGATTCCAAAGCAGGTTCCAGGCTCTGAGCTGTCAGCACAGAGCCCGACGTGGGGCGGGAACTCACCAACTATGAGACTATGACCTGAGCCAAAGTCAGAAGCTTGATCGACTGAGCCACCCAGGCGTCCCTCTGATCCTCTATTCTTTATAAATGCCACACCAACCCACAATATTTGGTCTCAGCACAGGACCAACTATCTCTTGTCTGTAAACACAAAGCACTACATAAATGCCAAATAACCAAACTAATACTAAGTTATTTATTTTTTAAAGTGAAGGCTCAGACCACCTGGGTGGATCAGATGGTTAAGGTCCAACTCCTGATTTAGGCTCAGGTCATGATTTTGCTGCTCCTGAGTTCAAGCCCCGAGTCAGGCTCTATGCTAACAGTGTGGAGCCTGTTTGAGATTCTCTCTCTGTCCCTCCCCTGCTTATGCTCTCTCTCTCTCTCTCTCTCTCTCAAAATAAATAAACTTAAAAAAAAAAGTGAAGGGATACCTGAGTGACTCAGTCGGGTAAGTGTCTGACTTGGTTTCAGCTCAGATTCATGAGTTCAGGCCCCACGCCAGACTTCACGCTGACAGTGCAGAGCCTGCTTGGGATTCTCTCTCTCCCTCTCTCTCTGCCCCTCCCCCACTCACTCTTTGTCTCTCTCTCTCTTTCAAAATAAATAAAAATTTAAAAAAATTTTTTTAAGTGAGGGCTCAGAAAATTTATCCCCGTAAATTTTGCTTCATTACACCTAGAAGACCAAACTGTGCTGCCTCTACCCCAAAGTAGATGCCCTAATTGGGCTGTGAAAACCCCATATTGTACTATTCTCATCTTTTTTGTTACTAATTTGAGGTTCGAAATGATGTGAAAACAAAACTCAGAAATATTTCTAAATGGAAAATTCCCTCGAGCTCATCACCCACCAGTGCTCACGGACTCTCTGGACCCCGCAGCTGCCCAGGAGAAAGAGGTATCGGTCCAGCCAGGGTCGACCTGCAGCCCCACAGGCCTCCGCACAGAGCGGCGCAGGCAAGTACCTCGGCCGATGTTGACGAGAACGGCAGTGGACTTCATCAGACTCAGCTCCCTCTTCCCAATCAGCCTCTGGGTCTGGGGCGTCAGGCTCATGGCCAACAGCACAAAGTCTGATCGCTGAAGCAGGTCATCCAGACTCTCACAGTAAGTGGCCCCAACAGCCTCCTCCTCCTCTAACTTCCTATGAAGGGGACGAGGAAGGGGGACAAGGACGGGGACAAGGAAGAAAAACCACCTTCTCGGTCAGGAATTCATCACGGCACCTCAGGAAGGAGTGTCCAGGACCCCCCGCCCCGCCATGGAAACACGGGGGCCCCTCGGGACCTCTGAGGCAAGGCCTTGGGGTCTGCAGAGCTGCACCCCACACTGAGGCTCCTTGAGGCTGGGAACTTCTCATCTGAGCCCCCAGAGACGGGTGCAAGCCTGATGTGGGTCCGACCCTCAGGGATGACAGGACACTACTGGCAAGAAGTGGGTCCCGCCCCAAGTAGGAGCAGGAGCGTGTGCCTCTGCGACCACAGAGCATTCCTGAATGCGGCAAACACATCACAAGCTGCAGAGAACAAAGGAAACAGGGGAGGGCCTGGGAACCCTGCCTATCAAATGGAGGGCAAGGACCCCGGGGCCCGCGGCAGACAGGGTTTGCTTAACCCCCGCCCTGGCCATCCCGAACAACGGACTGTCCAACACAAATTCCAAGAGCCCGGAGGTCACAGCACCCCACCACTGCATGAATACGGGAAACAGAACACATGTTTTGGTCAGGGGACAGCCTGGAGGAAGGACGGATACGTCGCCCACACCACACACCTCGTCCTGGGAGAACCCTGGCCTCTGTGTCTGCGTGACCGTCACAGGGAAAGTCTTCACATCTACCCAAGCCCCTCCACTGCCCATGGTGCAAACAGTGATTGAAAAACGGGCACAGTTCTGACGCACAATCTCCCGGCTCACCACACACCCACGAACTGTTCCCAGCCAGAAATGTTTTCCACATGCAGGGAAAGCCACTAAAGGTTGTAAACAATGGCCATCATCCGGCTAGTTTGCAAGGAGGGTGGGAGGCTCAAGAGCAGATGTGAACAGCCTCTTAGGAGAATATATATTTCAGGTGAGAAAGGATGGGGCCTGAGCCCAGTGGCATCGATGAGGTGAGAGAGAACAGCAGGTTTGAAGGCTGTTTGGAGACAGAATCAGTAAGACTGGGCGTCGGGCTGAGGGAGGAAGTTGACATTAAAGGAACCAAATTGCTCAGTGGGTATGGAAAGCTTCCTTGAAAAAAAAGCCTCTTTAGAAATTAAAAAAACAAAAATACAGTTGTGAGTTAAAGTCTCTTTTTTGGTGAAAATTTTCAATAAAAAAAAGTCACAGCCACATTCCTAGGTAATCATAAAAATACCACAATCCCTTTCTTGACCACCAATCATGTTTTTTGGAGAGAAAGAGTAAGAGAGTCTTATGAAAAACAGAGGGTCACTACATCCAAGCCATATTGAAGGCAGTGATGGTACACATTCTGCTCGGTAATTTCAAGTCCATTTTCCAAATGCTTACCTGCGTTTCCTATTGTGATAGAGAATCTTCATTTCGAATGCTTTGGCCCTCTGAGCAATCTTATAGCCAATGCTGCCCATGCCGATAATTCCCAGAGTGGCCCCTGTCACTTCTTGACCCATCCAGTTCATAGAAAAGTTCTCTGTATCTGGTGCAATAGCCAACCTATGACCTAAAATATACAAGGGACAGAGTGGGCCATGCAGATGGCCCCAAACACAGAAAACCCACAGCCCTTACTGGGCCAGACTAATGAGTTAGAGGGTGCCCGTGACAGACACAGACTCGTGCATCCCTGACAGAAGACAAGGGCTTCTGCAAGGGGTGAAGGAAGGGGACAAATGACAGTTTCCTCATAACAAAACCAGAGCACCCTGGGCAAAGCTTTGAAATACCAGCTTCTTTTACCTTACAGAGGATTTCTGGTTAAAACTTGTTGGTGTTGGTACGTTTGTGTGTGTGCATATGCATGAACCTGCGCCCAGAATCAGAACCGGAGCCTGGTGCCTGCTTCCTCTTTCCTCAAGCCCCTTCATCAAAGCTTCGTCTTCCTCTTTGCTCAGAGCTCCATCAGGAGGTTGGGGAGGAGGCGCAGTGCTAGCCTGGCTTTCCTGAAGATGCCCCCTGCGTGGAGAGGTCAGATTCTGCCGATTCGCTGGTGGGCCTTCACCCAAGAGTAGCATGCTGACTGACCAATGAATGACTCCAAGTGCCTTTCCACAGCAATGCTGAAATTACTGCCTGTTATGTGAACGAGTGGAATTTGGTGGGAGAGAAAATGGCCGACATGTGCTAGGGAGCTGGGCTCGGGCACCAAGTAGATGCAAACGACTGAAGGTGGCTCTAATTCCCTAGGGTAATAAAGGCCTGGAGGAACTCAAGGCCCATGAAAGACTTTTGTTTGAAGATAAAATCATGTTATCATCTGTGTTAAGTATCTGTCATCTGGTCTCTTTGGAAAACCAGCATCTCTAAGGACTGTTTACCTTCCACGACTCTGCGAGCTGCAGCCAGCAGTAAGGCCATTGCCATGTCTGCTGTGGGGCTGGAAACGGCCTGCGGTGTGTTGGCCACCTTCACACCAAAGCTGGCAACGAGCTTCAGGTCCAGGTGATCTAGACCTGCCCCTGCACTGGCAATGATCTTCAAGGAGGGCAGACTCTGCAGGAGCTCGTGGGTAACAGGTGGCTTCCCGCCCCAGATATATACAGCTTGGATCTTTGGACCCAATTGTGTGTTACTTTCCAAAAATTCTTGCATCGTAATGACATTAAAGTGTTTCTGCAGATCTCCAATGTGATCTTCACATATACCATGAGGTCCTTCCAATCCAGACACCAAAATGCCAGGTAAGTCCTGATCCCCCATGGCCTGCCGGAAGACAAGCACAAATCTGTCAAAGACTGTCTTTAAGAGACAATCAATGTGCTCAATATGCTCGTCTGTTGCTCTTCTAAGGTTCTGAGCACCCAGTTTCCAAGTTCCCCCACCCAGAACTCCAAGCAGTTCTCAGGATCCCAGCATTCAATTCAGTTCTGACACCATCTACCCAGAGACACCATCAGATCCTACAGGTTGAGGACCCCGTCCTGTAAGATGCCCCCCCGCCCCCCTCTCCGGCTCTAGTCACAGGTACTTGTGCCCTGACCGCCTGGCTGCAGGTCGGTGCTTCCAAGGCTTCCTCCTTCGATGCTGTGAACTTGCTGGAGCGGCTCACAGATCTCAGAGGAACGCTTACGTCCACTTCCCAGTTCCTTCACAGATACAAGGATGTGAATCAGCGCGCAGACGGAAGAGACCGACAGGGCGAGGTGCCGAGCAGCCGGGTTTCCGTCCTAACGGAGCTCGGGGCCCGGCTCACCGGCACACGGAGAGTTCTGGCCCCTCGGTGCGGAAGGTCTCCGGAAAGGCCCGAAAGGCTGGCCTCGTGGGTTTTTACGAAGGCTTCTTGGCGTAGCCGCGACTGATTAGCCTCCAGACCCTCCAATCCCCACAGAGGTCGGGCTGGGGCCGGCAGCTCCAACCCTCTGATCACCGGCTTGGTGGCCCTGGCCACAGCCCCGCCCCGGCGTGGGGTCCAGAAGTCTCCCTCATGAACACATCCTGGTGTCCTCCCTGGCCCTGAGGTGCTCCCAGGGACTGTGGATGAAGACCAGACATATCTGAGAAACATTTTCGTCCTCTGAACAATGAAATATCTATTTCTCATAAATCATTATATTGTAGTTACTCTTTAGATTTTCCAAATTACATCAACACTGGAATTCATTTTACTTCCCAGACAAGTCCGTAAAAAGCCTGAAGGGCAAAAGACCCACTTAGCAATGTCTCCATCACACCGCTTTCCTCCGTCTCCTGCCTGAGTCTTTATTTTCGCCCTTCAGCTGTGATGGTCGCCTCTCGGGTGGCCTCCGAGGCCCCCCTCCTGTTAGCCGTGGCTCTGTGGGGCCCTAACCCTGCTGCTTCTGGTGAAGAGAATATGGCAGAAGCCATGGGAGGTGACAGCTTGGGCCCCCTCCTCCCTCTCCTGGGGGCACCCAGGGCCGTGCTGGGAGACGCCCTTGTGCAGGGGCCCCTGTGAGTGGGCTTGGAAGCTGATCAGAGGAGGCCTGACAGCAGCCTGGCGAGCCCTGAGGTGACCGCAGCCCTGGCCAACCCTCGATTACAGTTTCGTACGATCCTGGGCAAGCCCCTCCTGGGCTCCTGACCCGAAACCTGGGAGGTCATAGAGTTTGTTTTTACAGCCACTGGAATTTAGGGTAATGTGTTATGTCTGCAGCGCTAACAAATAAAATTGACCATTTTTTACTGTGGAAGGAAAAGATTCATGTTATTGTCAGCCAGATGGATTAAATAAGGTTTTATGTTCCTTGTTCCTAACTAAAGATATTTTTAACATTCTATGACTTAACTCCAAGAAGTAAACAGTAGGATTTGGTTGTAAATGAGCTGGGCTTTCGGTTCAGACCGACCGCTCTGCTGGGCTGGCCTTCTCTCTCAAGCTCACTTTCCTCGGACGTGAAAGGACAGCGCAGCCCGTGGCACAGCCTTGTCGGCTCGGCCAGAGAGAGCACGCGGGGCCTGGGGACCCGACCGAGGGCCTCCAGTGAGCGCGAGTTACCGCCGTTTCAACCCAGCAACTATTTAGACCTTTGCCCAAGTCTCTAAAAATGAACAAAACTACACCGAAGAGACTAAATTCATAAAACACAGTAAAATTTCTTAAAATCCCATTTCCTTATGCCTCTTCCTCCCTTAATATTTGACAGGTGGGTCCCGTAGCTCCCAAATCATATTCTCTCTCCCCGAGGCGCCCGCCTTGCCTCCCCCAGCGCCAGCTGGCTTTTACCTTCTCTCCAACCCCTTTCAAAGCCCACTGTGGCCCCTCCGCCCCCGATCCCTGCTCTCTCCATGAGCATCAAACCAGAATCGTCTGTTCTCTGTCCCCCTACATGCCATTGGCCCAGATTCTGCACAGAAGAGGCTCAGAAAACAGGCTGAAAAGAGCCACGGTCAGCCCTGTCCTTTCTCACCAGGCAGGAGATTCTGGATTTGATGCAAATGACCTAATCAGCAGTGGACTAGATAAAGGGACCTGAAAGGTTAAGATATGCCAAAGGATTTACAGATTCCTAATGTTTGCTGGTTCAGCAAAGCACCATTTGCCCCTTTAACCTGAGGCTCTCCAGTCACCAGGTATCAGCGAGCCCAACAAAACTTGAAAACCAACATTCGCAACACATTTCTGCAAAAACAGGTGAAAGATGTGGCCCGTCAGGGCTTGCTAATTCGGACAAAAAAATTGAATTCGTGTAAGGGAATAACTGATGAGCTAAAATCTGGTGTGGGTATATAAAACTTATCTACTTAATGCTTAATCTGCCATTGCCTAGACCTCAGAAAAATAGTAAATATTTGTCCACACAGACCTTTAGACTCTGGCAGAGACCCCGAGGCTGCCTAAGTCCTCTCCCCAGGAGGCAGGTATAAACAATAATGCTGGATTTTTCCCTGCTAAATCTTATTATTATTATTTTTTTATTTTTGGGAGAGACAGTGAGAGAGCAAGCACACAGGAGAGCGGGAGAAGAGGGGCAGAAGAGAGAGGAAGGGAGAGAGAATCCCAAGCCGGCACAGGGCTCCATCCAACAGCCCTGGGATTGTGAAAGAGTTGGACACTCAACTGACTTAGCCACCCAGGCACCACTCTTTTTTCCTTTTTCAATTGTTTTTTATTTTTTTAGGTAATTTTTAAAAACGTTTTTTATTTATTTCTGAGAGAGAGAGAGAGACAGCGTGAGCAGGGGAGGGTCAGAGAGGGAGACACAGACTCTGAAACAGGCTCCAGGCTCTGAGCTGTCAGCACAGAGCCCGACGCGGGGCTCGAACCCACGAACCGCGAGATCATGGCCTAAGCAAAAGTCGGACGCTTAACCACTGAGCAAACCAGGCGCCCCCTTAATTGTTTTTAATGTTTATTCATTTTTGAGACACAGAGCATGTCCCTTCATTTGGGAGGGGCAGAGAGAGAGGGAGACAAAATCTGAAGCAGGCTCCAGGCTCTGAGCTGTCAGCGCAGAGTCTGAGGCGGGACTTGAACCCACGAACCGTGAAATTGTGACCTAAGCCCAAGTCAGACTGAGCCACCCAGGTGCCGCCACCCCCCCAGCTTTTTAAAATGTTTATTTATTTAAATAATCTCATGTGGGGCTCGGACTCATGATCCCTGAGATCAAGCGTCCCGCACTTTTCCGATTGAGCTAGCCAGGCTCCCCTTCCTTGCTAAATCTTTAAAAACGGGCAATGCAGGTCTGGATGGGTATTAGAATTCTACTTGGCCCACCTGTTCCATGTCAGGACCAAGGTCACAGTTACAGCCATTCACAGGTGTTTGATCCTATCTCCCGCCCAGGTGACATCCCAGGGGCCCAGTTACCTTTTAAAAAGACCCTGGGGGTGCCTCACTGACTCAGTCCATAGAGAGCACGAGACTCTTGATCTCAGGTCCTCAGTTCAAGCTCCACGCTGGGCATAGAGACTACTTAAACACAATAAAAAGATACAAAGACTCTAGCTTCCCGAGGGAGCACTTACTTGACAGTGAACGCCGAAGGTCAAGGGGCGCAGCAGCCGGCTCTACCCTGTCCCTCCTCCCAGCTTCACCTTCTGCTGGCTCCGCCTTGAGTGCACAGGCCCCGCCCCGAACCCGCCCTTCACTCAGCCCCCAGGAAGCCAGACCCACCCCTGAGGCCCCCTGGCCTGCTTGTGGGCAGCAAAAAATGGCTTTTTTAGGAGGAATTGCAATTGAAGACAAGCAAGCCATAGGCTAGTCCAACAAAGGAGAAGGTTGAAGGGGTTGTTTAGAACCAAAGTTCATTACAGAAAAGCAAGAGTGCGGTTTCCCGTTGGCCGAGTTGCAGTAAAATCAGGTATCATGTAGGAGACGCAAAGCACATCTTTTCCTGCTGGGGTCTATACCTGATGATTCTTCGTGTTGACATTGTTCTGTTGGAGTCTGTAATTGACAATTCTTCCTGTAATTGACCTCTGGTCGTAGGGCAGGAGAGCAGCCCCTTCTGGGCTCCTCCAAGAGTTTAGTGACATCTCCCTTTATTAATTTTCACATTACCAAGTCAAAAATACTATCATGTGGGGAAATGTCTGGTCTAATTATGGTTTTTGAGAATAGACTAAGTGGTACTACTAAAAACAGATAACGGGTCACTTAAAGTTACCTCTTTAGGAAATGCTGTTTCATCCAGTGTCCTGGCTTCACGTGCCGCCTCTACTGTGATGGTTCTTAAGGTTTTACCTCCGGCCCAGATCCCTCTCTTACAGACCTCTGGAAACCTAACTCTCCTTTCCTCACGTACCCCCTTTGCAACCCTTTCCCCCCATACATGGCAGCCTAGGTGGTTGAAAAATACATAAACCTAATATGTTCACCTCCAGCTAAAGCCCCTCGGCAGCTCTGCTTGCTCATATGACAGTCCAAAATCCTGAGCACAGCCTGAGAGGCCCCATTACCTGGCTTGCCCACTTACAAAACCCTTGTGTGTTCCTATCATTTCAGTTGCATGTTTTCTGCTGGTCACCCTTAAGTGCCAGGCTTCAGGCGCCAGACTTGTTCCCCGGGGTGTCTGGGCCCAAACCCAGCCTTTCCCTTAGTTCTCATTCATGTTACAGGTCCCCACTTCACCATCATGTCCTAGGGAAAGCCTTTCCTGAACCCCTACTAAACGTTCTCACAATACCCTGGACTCTCCACCACGGGACTTGGTCATGGATCCAAACTGTACACATGATTTTCTGGGAAGGTCAGGCCTTCTAGACTGCACTCCGTGAGGCGAGGAGCCTGGTCATGTTTTTGCTGTATTTCAGGTGTTCCATATCCTGTCTGGCATACATACATGCTCAATAAAGATTCGCTGAATAAAGAATAAATGAAATGCAAATAAAGGAAGGAGAGCTTCCCCAAACAGAACTCTCTGGAAAGTATAGACTGAAAGCGGACATTGAGTTTTACTATTGCTTTTATTTTTTTAATTTTTTAAATGTTTGTTTATTTTTGAGAGACCGTGAGCAGGAGAGGGGCAGAGAGAGGGAGACACAGAATCCGAAGCGGCTCCAGGCTCTGAGCTGTCAGCACGGAGCCTGATGCAGGGCTTGACCTCACAAACTGCAAGATCATAACCTGAGCTAAAGTCAAATGCTTAACCGACTGAGCCACCCAGTGCCCCAAGTTTTACTATTTCTATCTCAAGAGCATAAAAAAGCTCTTAAGCATTGACTTACAAAAAATAAATATTGCTAGTAGTCACAAAAGATATTTTAAGTTTTATCACCGTCCAACCTACCCAGGTGCTCTATCAGATGCAGACCAGCAAGAATCCAAGTTGCCACAATCCCTGCTGTATTCAGTTGGAGTCAATTATTAAAAAATAAGAATTTTATAAAGTTGGATTTAATTTTTAATTGAATGTACAGAGTATTTATAACACGTGTAAGTATAAAAATAGTAATAAAATGACCCTGTGAAGTGTCACCAAGCTTAATAATTTACCACTACCATTTCCGCTCCCTGCTGCTCAAGAGGTATCCCCTACTTTGAATTTAATGATATACAAGCATCAGAGATAATGCAAAAGACACCACTGCAATAAAGCAAATATTGCAATAAAGCAAATCAAATGATTTTTGTTTTCCAGTGCATATAAAAATTATGTTTACAGTATACCGTAGTCTATTAAGTACACAAGAGCATTATGTCTAAAAAAAAGTACATACCTTGGGGCACCTGGGTGGCTTAGTCGGTTAAGCGTCCGACTTTCGCTTAGGTCATGATCTCGTGGTTCGTGGGTTCGAGCCCCGCATCGGGCTCTGTGCTGACTGCCAGCTCAGAGCCTGGAGCCTGTTTCAGTCTGTGACTCCCTCTCTCTCTGACCCTCCCCTGCTCACGTTGTCTCTCTCTCTCTCTCTCCTGGAAATAAATAAAAAACATTTTTTAAAAAAGTACATACCTTAATTTGAAAAGTTTATTGCTAAAAATTGTTAACCATCACTGAGCTTTCTGTGAGTCATAATCTTTTGGCGGGTGTAGGGTCTGGCCTCAGTGTTGATGGCTGCTGACTGATCAGGGTGGTGGTTGCTGAAGACTGAGATGGCCACAACAATTTCTCAAAACCAGACAGCAGTGAAGGTAGCCACACCACCTGATGCTTCCTTTCACAAATGATTTCTTTGCAGCATACAGTGCTACTTGATAGAATTTTACCCACAGTAGAACTTCTTTCAAAACTGGAGCTACCCTCTCAAACCCTGCCACTGCCTTAAAGATATGACATATCCAAAATCCTTTGTTGCCATTTCAACAATTTCCACAGCACCTTCATCAGCAGTAGATTCCATCTCAAAAAACCAATGCCTCTGCTCATCTGTGAGAAGTAACTCTCCACTGGGTCATGAGAGGAACCATGAGACGGCAGCAACTCGGTCCCACCTTCAGGCTCTACTTCTCACTCTATTGCTATTTCCACCACATCTGCAGTTACTTCCTCCCCGGAAGTTCTGAACCCCTCAATGTCATCCACGAGGGCCGCAGTCAACTGCTTCCAAACTCCTGTTAATGTTGATATTTTGACCTCTTCCCATGAATTATGAATTTTGTAAAAATGTTAATTCCACTGTAGTTAACATACAGTATCTTTTGGCATCAGGTATACAATATAGTGATCCAACAGTTCTACACATTTCTCAGTGCTCATCAAGTGCCTTCATCCCCTTCACCTGTTTTACCCATCACCCCACCCACCTCCACTCTGGAAACCACCAGTGTGTTCTCTACAGTCCAGAGTCTTTGGGGCACCTGGCTGACTCAGCTGGATGAGCATGTGACTCTTGATATTGGGGTTCTGAGTTTGAGCCCCATGTTGGGTGCAGAGACTAAACTTTTCTTTAAGGAGTATTTTGTGTTTTTCCCTCCTTTTTTCATTTGTTTTGTTTCTTAATTTCCACATGGGTGAAATTATGTGGTATGTGTCTTTCTCTGACTGGTTTATTTCACTTACCATTATATTCTCTAGATCCATCCATGTTGTTGCAAAAGGCAATATTTTGTTCTTTTTTTTTAATGTTTTATTTCTAGGAGAGAGAGAGAGGCAGCGTGAGCAGGGGAGGGTCAGAGAGAGAGGGAGTCACAGACTGAAACAGGCTCCAGGCTTGAGCTGGCAGTCAGCACAAAGCCCGACGCGGGGCTCAAACCCACGAACCACGAGATCATGACCTAAGCAAAAGTCGGACACTTAACCGACTAAGCCACCCAGGCGCCCCAATATTTTGTTCTTTTTAATAGCTGAAAAACATTCCTATATATGTATGTATATAAGATCACATCTTCTTTATCCATTCATCAATGGATGCCTGGGCTCCTTTCATAGTTTGCTATTGTACATAATGCTGCCATAAATATAAATTCCTTTGAATTAGTGTTTTCATATTCTTTGGGTAAGTTCCCACTAGAGCGATTCCTGGATCACGAGGTAGTTCTACTTTTAATTTTTTGAGGAACCTCCTTACTGTCTTCCACAGTGGCTGCACCAGTTTGCATTCTCACCAACAGTGCATGAGGGTTCCTTTTTCTCCACCTCACCAATAGCTGTTGTTTCTTGTTTTTGATTCTAGCCATTCTGACAGGTATGAGGTGATAACTCATTGTGGCTCTGATTTGCATTTCCCTAATAATGAGTGATGTGCATTTTTTCATGTGTGTGCTGGCTATCTGGATATCTTCTTTGGAGAAATGTCTGTTCATGTCTTCTCGGTTTTTTATTGGATTGTTTCTTGGGTGTTGAGTTTTGTATAAGTTCCTTATATATTTTGGACACTAATGCTTTTTGGATCTGTTGTTTGCAAATATACTCTCCCAATCAGTTGTCTTTAGTTTTGTTGGTTGTTTCCTTTGCTGTGCAGAAGCCTTTTGATGTAGTCCTAACATTTTTTTTTTTTTTGCATTTGTTTCCCTTGCCTCAGGAAACATATCTAGAAAGATGTTGCTATGACCAATATTGGAGAAATTACTGCCTGTGTTCTCTTCTAGGATTTTTATAATTTCAGGTCTCACATTTAGGTCCTTAATCCATATTGAGTTTATTTTTGTGCGTGGTTTAAGAAAGTGGTCCAGTTTTCCCAACACCAAAGAAGAGACTGTCTTTTTTCCCATTGCATTTGCTTTCCTCCTTTGAAGATTAATTGACCATATTAATGTGGGCTTATTTCTGGACTTTCTATTCTGTTCCATTAATCTGTGTGTCTATTTTTGTGTCAGTAACATACTGTTTTGATTACTACAGTTTTGTAATGTAACTCGAAGTCTGGAGTTTTGATACCTCCAGATTTCCTTTTTCAAGATTGTTTTGGCTATCTATTCAGAGTCTTTTGTAGTTCCATACAAATTTTAGGATTGTTTGTTCTAGTTATGTGAAACAAGCTGTTGGCATCTTGATAGGGATTCCGTTAGATGTATAGATTGCTTTAGGTAGTATAGACATTTAACAATATTTGTTCTTCCAATCCACAAGCAAAAAATGTATTTTTTGTGCATCATCTTCAATTTCTTTTATCAATGTTTTATGGTTTTCAGAGTACAGGTCTTTCACCTCATTGGTTAAGTTTATTCCTAGGTATTTTATTGGGGGGGGTACACAAATTTTTTAAATGTTTTATTCATTTTTGAGAGTGCAAGCAGGGGAGGGGCAGAGAGAGGGAGACAGAGAATTTGAAGTGGACTCTTTGCTGATAGCAAGACCAATGTGGGGCTTGAACTCATGACCTGCGAGATCACGACTTAAGTCGGAGACAGAGCTTAACTGACTGAGCCAGCCAGGTGCCCTAAATCACAAATGTTCTCAATGGTATTTAGAAGGTTAAATCCTTCCCAGAAGGTTCTCTATTTTCTTTGCCCACATCCATCAGAAGAATCACTATCTATGGCAGATAGAGCCTTACAAAGTGTATTTCTTAAAAAGATCTGAAAGTTGGAATTACTCCTTGATCCATGGTCTACAGAACGGATGCTGTGTTAGCAGTCAGGAAAACAACACTAATTTTATTGCACATCTCCATCAGAGTTCTTGGGTGGCCAGGTGCATTGTCGATGAAGAGCAATATTTTTAAAAATAATCTTTTTTTCTGAGTGGTAGTTCTCAACAGTGGATTTAAAATATTTAATGAACCATGTTGTAAATAGGTGTGTTGTCATCCAGGTGTTGCTGCATTTCTAGAGCTCAGGCAGAGCACATATAGCACAATACTTAAGGGTTTTCAGAGAGGACAATGAGTGTTGGCTTCAAAGTCGCCAGGTACTTTAGCACCTAACAAGAGAATGAGCCCGTCCTTTGAAGTGTGAAGCCAGGCATTGACTTCTCCTCTCCAGCTTAAAGTCCTGGATGGCACATTATTCCAACAGAAGACTGCTTCATCTACACTGAAAACCTGTTGGTTGGTAGCCACCTTCGTTAATTATCTTAGATAGATCTTCTGGATAATTTTCTGCAGCTTCTACATCACCACTCACTGCTTCATCTTATACTTGTATGTTGTCAAGATGACTTCTTTCCTTAAGCCCCAGGAACCAACCTGAGCTTCAAAATTTTCCTCTGCAGCTTCCTCACCTCTCTCAGCCTTCATAGAACTGACAAGAGTTGGGACCTTGCTCTGGATTAGACTTTGGCTTAAGGAAATGTTGTGGCTGGTTTCATCCTCTAACCAGACCAAACTTTCTCTGTACCAGCAATAAGTCTGTTTTGCTTTTATAACATTTGTGAGTTCATTGGAGCAGAACTTTTTAACTTTCTTCCAAAACTTTCCTTTGCATTCACAACTGGACTGTTTGGCACAAAGACATCTAACTTTTGGCCTATCTCAGCTTTCAACATGCCTTCCTCACTAATCTTTGCCATTCTAACTTTTGATTTAAAGTGAGAGTCGTGCAAATCTTCCTTTCACTTTCCTTTCACTGAGAGGCCACTGTGGGCCTCTTCCAATATTGTGGAAATAGGAAGGCTGGAAGACAGTGAGAGAAATGGCCAGTGGGCGGAAGGGCCAGAGTACACACATTAACCAATGAAGTTCCCCATCTTATACTGTCATGGAACCCATGTGTGTGCCCAGTACACAGCAGACACAATCACTGAGACACCAAGTATGCAGTCAGGAAAGAGTTTATTAGAGAGGCAGCCAAACAGAGAGATGGGAGAAAAACCTTCCAATCCATCTCCCTAAAGGAGCAGTTGGAGAAATGTAAAGGCACACAAAAGGGTCTGGGCAAAAAGCTGCATCTGTGCGGATTATCGGCAGTCTCCCTTTGGTTACTGGTTTCAATATGGGCACAGTTCGTGGAGCTCCAAAACAATTACAAGTTACATCAAACATCTCTAATCACAGATCACCACAACAAATACACTAATGAAAGAGTCTGGACTATTGTGATAATTACCAAAATATGAAAGACTGGAAGTGAGCAAATGCTGCTAGAAAAATGGTGCCGACAGACTTGCCACAGACCTTTAATGTGTAAAAAGTGAAGTGTCTGTGAAGTGCAATAAAACGAAGTGTGCCTACAGATAGATAAAAGATAGAGGTAAAATTGGCCTAAACAACATATGGTTTGGTTTGGCATATTTTTGCATTTTATGTTCATGGAATTATATACCTTTTGTAGTCTTTGGTGACCTGCTTCCTCTAAGTTTACTACTGTGTGAGATTCACGCCAGTGTGTGTGTGGAGGCACACCCACTCATCTTTACAGCTATATGTGTTAATAAGTACACCTAAGTTTATCTATTTTTCTGCCATTGAATACTTGCATTTCTCTTAGTATAAGGTTGAGCATTGGCCACATTCACAGAGAGCATAAATTTGAGGGTTTCCCCCAAGAGTTCAACTCTGGTCCTTTAGCAGGCTTGGACATAGAGATTTCTATAAGCAAACTCTCAGTCCGAGGTGACAGGTTCTTTTCCCTCCTGACCATCTCCTACCCAAAGTGAGGAGTTCTTGGGGCACCTGGGTGGCTCAGTCGGTTAAATGTCTGCCTTCAACTCAGGTTGTGATCTCACGGTTCATGAGTCCAAGCCTCGTGTCAGGCTCTCTACTGTCAGTGCAGAACCCACTTTAGATCCTCTGTCTCCCTCTCTCTCTCTGCCCCTCCCCAACTCGTTCATTTTCTCTGTCTCACAAATAAATAAAAGCTTTAGAGGGGTGCCTGGGTGGCTCAGTCGGTTGAGTGCCCAACTTCAGCTAAAGTCATGACCTCACAGTTCATGAGTTTGAACCCCATGTTGGGCTCTGTGCTGACAGCTCAGAGCCCGGAGCCTACTTTGGATTCTCTGTCTCCTCCTCTCTCTGCCCCTCACCCACTCCTGTTCTGTCTCTGTCTCTGTGTCTCCCAAAAAAGATAAATATTAAAAAAAATTTTTTTTTAAGTGAGGGGTTCTTTTGGAGCTCCTTTGCTTCTCTTGGGGTGGAGTGGAATATCCCTTTCTTCTCCAAAGGGAAGAGAATGTGCATGGAAATACACATCACTCCACAACTCCCTCCAGAGAAATGATGTCGCACTGTTCCCCCAAACATTTTCTCACTTTCTCTCATGTATCCTAAGGAGCAATGGACAAAGAATGTGTAAACTAGCCTTTCCTCTGCAAGACCTGAAGAAAGCCAGTCTGGCTTCTTGCTTTGAAACATGTAAGCATTTTATTTTTTTAAAAAAAATCTTTTTAAGCTTATTCATTTTGAGAGAAAGACAACACGAGTCAGGGAGTGACAGAGAGAGAGCCCCAACCAGGCTCCACGCTGTCAATGAAAAGCCTGACGTTGGGCTGGATCCCATGAACTGTGAGATCATGTCCTGAGCCGAAATCAAGAGTCAGATGCTCAACTGACTAAGCCACCCAGCCGCCCCTGAAACATGTAAGCTTTTTAAACCATTTATTCTCAGTTTAGGGCCTCTGCTGAAATCTGAGAGAGAGGAAACTCTCACTTTAACATTGTCTTACATTTCACTTAAAACATTTCTTCTTTTAAAAATGCAAATTCCTCTGAAAGAGTTAAAAGGCTTTCTAGTAATTTTTCATTAGTAACAATTAGTTCAGTCAAATTGCTCTCTTCCTCAACTCAGGCCAGATGCTCTGAAGGAAGGGGCACTCTATTCGGACACATGTATCCTTTCACAATTAGGACACACAGGGACACCGGCTCCCTCCAAATATCTGTCTTACTCTTTTTTTTTTTTTAATGTTTTTTTTTTATTTATTTCTAGAGAGAGAGAGACAGCGTGAGCAGGGAGGGTCAGAGAGAGAGGGAGTCACAGACTGAAACAGGCTCCAGGCTCTGAGCTGGCAGTCAGCACAGAGCCCGACGTGGGGCTCGAACCCCGAACCGCGAGATCATGACCTAAGCGAAAGTCGGACGCTTAACCGACTAAGCCACCCAGGCGCCCCTATCTGTCTTACTCTTGAGGATTCCAGAAAGCATTACTTAATGCTTATGTTTAGTCATTTTTTAAATGAAGAACTCAATTTCTAATGATAAAATGGAACTCAAGCAATTTGATTCACTCAGAACGATTTATCCTACTTATTTCCATTTTCTAGATGATCAGATACACTTTGAATGACTGAAAGGCAAGATGAGGAGCTTTGGTCAAATAACCAGTTTTTCTTGACTGTATTGGTGGCTTTTCAATTCAGTCTATGAGTCCACTTTCAGCAAAATCAAAGACAACAAGACAACTACAGACTGATATATTTTTTGAATTAGACGTAAAATCTTCAAAAAATACTAGCAAATTTACTCCAGCAACATATTTTTAAAAATTAACATGACCAAAGAGGATTTATCATAGGAATGAAATTTGGTTTTACAAAAGTCAATGGAGTACGCCATATTAAGAGAATAAAAGGCAAAAGCCACATGATCATCTCAACAGATGTATAGATTTCATTTCACAAAACCTAAAAACTTTTCATAATAAACAAAACAAAAAACTCTCAACAAAATAGGAATAGAAGAGAATTTCCACAACCTCATAAAGGGCATTTGTGAAAAGCCCACAGCAAACGTCACACATAATGGTATGAGTCTGAACGCTTTCTGCCTACGATCAAGAACAAGACAAGATGGCTGCTCTTGCCACTTCTATTCAACATGGTGCTGCACGTCCTCGCCAGGGCAGTTAGGCAAGAAAAAAAAAAAACATCCTGACCCTTTCATAGATGGCACCAAAAGCGAAGAAGGAAGCCCCTGCTCTTCCCAAAGCCAAAGCCAAAGCAAAGGCTTTGAAGGCCAGGAAAGCAGCGCTGAAAGGTGTCCAGTCATAAAAAAAAAAAAAGATCTGCACGTCACCTACATTCCGACGGCCCAAGACACTGCATCTCCTAGAACAGCCCAAGTCTTCAAAAGAGCTCCCAGGAGAAACAATCTTGACTACTATGCCATCATCAAGCTCCCCCTGACTACCAAGTCAGCCATCAAGAAAACAGAAGACAACAACACTCTTGTGTTCATTGTGAATGTCAAGGCCAACAAGCACCAGATCAAACAGGCTGTGAAGAAGCTCTAAGACATTGACATGGACAAGGTCAACACTCTGATCAGGCCCGATGGAGAAAAGAAAGCAGATGTTCCACTGGCTCCTGACTATGACCCTTTGGATATTGCCAACAAAATTGGGATCATCTAAACTGAGTCCAGCTGGCTAAATACAAACATAAATTTCACACACACACACACACACACACACACACACACACACACACACACACACACACACACACACACAAATACATCCCGACTGAAAAAGAAGTAAAACTGTCCTTGTTTTCAGATGGCAAGATCTTATATATGGAAAATCCTAAGGAATCCAAATAAAAAACTATTCCAAGTAATGAATGGTTAACAAGATCAGTATAGAAAAACCAATATTTCTGGGCACCTGGGTGGTTCATTAGGTTAAGCGTCTGGCTGAGGCTCAGGTCATGGTCTCATGGTTCGTGAGTTCTAGCCCCACATTGGGCTCTCTGCTTTCAGCACAGAGCCCACTTTGGATCCTCTGTACCCCTTGCTCTCTGCCCCTCCCCCAAGCTGGAGATCATGACCTAAGCGAAAGTCGGACGCTTAACCGACTAAGCCACCCAGGCGCCCCTCAAATGTCCTAATTTTAAGACTTACTACAAAGCTACACTGATCAAGACAGTGTGGTACTGACATAAGACTAGACATATAAACCAATGGAATAGAAATGAGAATCCAGAAGTATGTCCTTACATTTAAAGTCAAGTGATATTCTGGAACAGAACAGAAAACCCAGGAATGGACCCACAACTATACAGTCAATTAATCTTTGGTAAAGCAGGAGAGTACCTAAAGGAAAAAAGACGGTCTTTTCAGTAAATGGAAATGGGAGTACTGGACAGTAATGTGCACAAGAATGAAACTGTACCACTTTCTTACACCAAACACAGAAGTAAATTCAAAATGGAAGAAAGACCTGAATGTGAGACAGGAAATCATCAAAATCCTAGAGGAGAAAATAGGCAAAAACCTGTTTGATCTCAGTCAGAGCAACTTCTTTCTAGATACATCGACAGAGGCAAGGGAAACCAAAGCAAAAATGAACTACTGGGACCTCATCAAGATAAAAATTTTCTGCATAGCACAGGAAATAATCAACAACTAAAAGGCAGCCTATGGAATGAGAGAAGATATTTGCAAGTGACATATCTGGCAAAGGGTTAGTAATCCAAAATCTATAAAGAACTCATCAAACTTGGGGTGCCTGGGTGGCTCAGTTGGTTAAGCATCCAGCTTTGTCTCAGGTCATGATCTCATGGCTTGTGAGTTCGAGCCCCACATCAGGCTCTGTACTGACAGCTTCAGATTCTGTATTTCCCTCTCTCTATACCCTTCCCCTGGTCATGCTCTATCTCTGTCTCTCAAAAATAAGTATTAAAAACATTTACTAAAAAAAAAAAAAAAAACTTATCAAACTCAAAATCTAAAAAACAAACAATCCAGTTAAGAAGTGGGCAGAAGACACAATTAGACTTTTTTTCCCCCAAAGACATCCAGATAGCTAACAGACACGTGAAAAGATGCTCACATCACACCTGTCAGAACGGCTAAAACTAACAACACAAGCAACAGCAGATGTTGGTGGGAATGTGGAGAAAGGGGAACCCTCTTGCTCTCTTGGTGGGAATGCGAACTGGTGCAGCCACTTTGGAAAACAGTATGGAGGGTCCTCAAAAGTTAAAAGTAGAACTACCCGACAACCCAGCAATTGGACTACTGGGTCCTTACCCAAAGGATACAAAAATGCTGATTCGAAGAGACACACGCACCCCACTGTTTATAGCAGCACTATCAACAATAGCCAAAGTATGGAAAGAGCCCAAATGTCTATCAACTGATGAAAGGATAAAGATGAGATGTGGTGGGATGTGTCTCAAGGTTCATGAGCCTGAATCCCATGTTAGGCTCCATATTGACAGTGTGGCGCCTGCTTGGGATTCTCTTTCCCTCTCTCTCTGCCCCTCACTCTCCTCCACTCACACATATGCATGCGTATGCATTCTCTCTTTCTCAAGATGTGTTATATGTATATACAACAGACTATTAACTCAGCCATCAAAGGAATGAAATCTTGCCATTTGCAATGATGTGGATGGAGCTACAGTGTATTATGCTAAGTGAAATAATTCAGAGAAAGACAAATACCATGATTTAACTCATATGTGCCATTTAAGAAACAAAATAGATGAACATACAGGAAGGGGGAACAAACCAGAAGAGAATCTTTAAAATAGAGAGAACAGGGTTGCTGGAGGAACATGGGTGGGGGATGGGCTAGATGGGTGATTGGCATTAAGGAGGGCATTTGTCATGTTGAGTAGTAGGTATTACGAGGTAAGTGACGAATCACTAAATTATACTCCTGGAAACAATATTACACTAAATGTTAATTAACCAGAATTTAAGTAAAAATTTGAAGACAAAATATACTATTTAAAACTATTTTCAATTAGGGCCACCCATTGGCGGTAGCAAATGAAAATTTTGATGATCAAGCTTAAAACCTATGAACACGTAAACTGTTCATACTCAAATAAAGAAAACAATGGAAAATTTTTAAAAAAGCACAGAGGTTCCAACCTGCTTTGGTTATGTTGAAAAGGATACTTAAACACTTGGGGTTTGGTTTCTTCATCCAGTCATTTCCTCTGGGAATGATAACCATGGCACAATTATCTCACAGGGATGTGTGCGTCCATGTTACCACACGTGCAGAGTACTGTGAAGAGTGCCTGGCACATCATATCGTGTTTGTTAGTATGGAAAATAAAAATATTGAAAATTTTAAAAATAAAATAAAAAAATAAAGTCAATTGATTTTTAGTAAGGGTGCCAAGGCAATTTGATAGGGAAAGAATACTTCCAATAAATGGTAGCAGAACAACTGGATAGCCACATCCAAAAGAATGAAGTTGGATACCTGACACTATACACCAGAGTTAACTCAAAGTGGTCATAGACCTAAATGTAAAAATTAATGGGGCACCTGGCTGGCTCAGTCTGTGGAGCAACCCTTGATCTCCAGGTCTTGAGTTCAAGTTCCACATTGGTCTAGAGCTTACTTAAAAAAAAAACACACACACATAAAAAGTTAAAATTATAAAACTCTTAGAAGGAAAAAAATATTCACAACCTTAAGTGAGGTAATGGTTTCTTAGAAATGATACCAAAAGCAGAAACAACAAAATTGATTAATTAGACTTAATAAAAATTTAAAACTTTTGTGCTGCAAATGGTATCAGTTAAAAGTAAAACGTCAATGAACAAAGTGGGAAAAATATTTTTAAATCACAGATCTAATGAAACTCTTAAAACTCAATAATAAGGGACACCCGGGTGGCTCAGTCAGGTAAGCATGTGACTCTTGATTTCCACTCAGGTCATGATCTCATAGTTCATGAGAGATGGAGCCCCTTGTTGGGACGTGCACTCAGAGCGCAGAGCCTGCCTGCTCTCTCTCTCCCTCCCTCTCTCTCTTGCAAAATAAACTTTTAAAAAAATTTATTTTAATGTTTTATTTATTTCTGAGAGGGAGGGCAGGAGAGAGAGAGCAGGGGAGGGTCAGAGAGAGAGGGAGACACAATCTAAAACAAGCTCCAGGCTCTGAACTAGCTGTCAGCACAGAGCCTGATGCGGGGCTCGAACCCACAAACCGTGAGATCATGACCTGAGCCGAAGTCGGACACAACCGATTGAGGCATCCAGGTGCCCCTGCAAAATAAATAAACTTTAAAAAACTCAATAATAAAGTAATCCATTTTTTTTAAGTGCGCAAAGGATATGAACAGATATTTCTCCAAATGGAGAAAAAGTGCATGAAATGATACTCTCTATTGCTACCCATTAGGGAAATGCACGTCAAAACAACAGTATCACTGCGTATCTACCAGGATGTCATAATAAAAAATACACAAATAACACGTGTAGGCAAAGATGTGGAGACCTCACACCCCTCACACACTGCTGTTGGAAATGTTAAAAGGGGCAGCCACTTTTGAAAACACTTTGCAATGTCACAAAATGTTAAGCATAGTTACTATATGACCAAGCCATTCTACTCATATATGGCCAGAGAAATGAAAACTTATATCCATACAAAAATTTATACACAGACGTCCATAGCAGAATTATTCACAACAGCCAAACAGGGGAAACAACCCAAACTTTAATTAGCTGATAGATAAATAAAACACAGTATATCCATATGATGGAATATCGACCAGCAATAAAAAGGAACTAATCCTGATGCCTGCTACAATATGAACCTTAAGATCATTATGCTAAACGGAAGCAGTCACAGGGGCTCCTGGGTGGCTCCGTTGAGTGTCCAACTTCAGCTCAGCTCATGATCTCACGGTTCCTGGGTTCAAGCCCTGCATCAGGCTCTGTGCAGCCAGCTCGGAGCCTGGAGCCTGCTGCAGATGCTGTGTCTCCCTCTCTCTGCCCCTCCCCTGCTGTGCTCTCTCTTAAAAACAAATAAACATGAAAACATTTTTTTTACATTAAAGACCACACATGTTTCCACTTGATGTCCTGAGATGTCTAGAACAAATCTCCGCAAATCTGCAGAGATGGGAAACAGGCTAGCGGTGGTCACAGAGATATGGCAACGATGCTAACTAGGTACAAGATTTTTTTCCAGGATGAGGAAGACGTTCTACAAATAGATCATACTATTGGTCCCACAACTTTTTTTTTTCTTGAGAGGGCGCGAGCGGGAGCAGGAGAACCCAAGCAGGCTCCATGCTCCACAGGAGCCTCCGCACCCGCTGGATCCACGACCCTGGGGTCATGCCCTGAGCCAAAATCAAGAGTCGGAGGTTCAACCGGCTCAGCCACCCAGGCCCTCACGGTTCCACAACTCTTGAGAAAAAAACACCTTAACTTGAAGGAACAACGTCTTAAATACGCAGACGGTACTTCAACTAAGTTTGTTAACAAAAAAGTTGTCGTCTGGATGTCGCTGATGGTGGCACCAAACGCAACGTGCTTAGAGCCGCTGAGCCACACGCTTGAACGTGGCGGGACAGCAACCTCAAGTCCTGCGGCTCCATCGGCTCCATCGCAGTATCTCCGCCTCCGCGGCGACTAGTCTCCTGTTTTCAGGCTGGTTCGAGTCAACCAACTGCATCATCGGTGTCGGGGGAGCAGGGCTGCCCGACTCGCCCGTGGTGTGGGAGCAAACAGCTGAGCCCCTGCCCGCGATGTCATCCTCTGTGGCCTCCAGCGGTCCCCCTCGACCCAGGCACCGGATCCGCTGTCCAACCCCTGTCCCCCTCCCCATCACCAGGGTCCTCAGTCCAGCGCCCACTCACACACCGCACGTCAAGTGGACCCCTCTGTTCGGTCCCCCTCCCCCAGCCACGGGGGTCCCCTCTGTCCCGTCCCCCTCCCTCCCCCAGCCACGGGGGTCCCCTCTGTCCCGTCCTCCCCAGCCACGGGGTCTCAGCCCGGGTCCTCCTCAGCTACCGGGTCTCTCTGTTCAACCTCCCCCCAGCCACCGGGTCCTCTGTCCCGTCCTCCCTCCTCCCCCAGCCACGGGGGTCCCCTCTGTCCCGTCCCCTCCCCCAGCCACGGGGTCCCCTGTCCCGTCCCCTCTCCCCAGCCACGGGGTCCCCTCTGTCTTCGGTCCCTCCCCAGCCACGGGGTCCCCTCTGTTCGGTCCTCCTCCCCAGCCACGGGGTCCCTGTCTGGTCCCCCTCCCCCAGCCACCGGGGTCCCCTCCTGTCCCGTCCCCTCCCTCCCCCAGCCACGGGGTCCCCTCTGTTCCGTCCCCTCCCCCAGCCACGGGGTCCTCCGTCCCGTCCCCCTCCCCTCCCCCAGCCACCGGGGTCCCCTCTGTCCCGTCCCCTCCCTCCCAGCCACGGGGTCCCCTCTGTTCCGTCCTCCCCAGCCACGGGGTCCCCCCTGTCCTGTCCCCTCCCTCCCCCAGCCACCGGGGTCCCTCTGTCCCGTCCCCCTCCTCCCCCAGCCACGGGGTCCCCCTCTGTCTGGTCCCCCTCCCCAGCCACGGGGTCCCCTCGTTCCGTCCCCTCCCCCAGCCACGGGGTCCCCCCTGTCCGGTCCCGAACCCGCCTCGTTGGTCCCGTCGGCCCTCCCCACCGCCGGGGTCACCGCGGAGGCGCGCTGAAGCTGGGTCTCTGACGGGCCTGGCGGGGACGGACGGCAGCTCCGGTGACGCCGGGCCCCTCCCGACCGCGGCGGCCGCCGGGGAAGACCCAGCTCTGGCAGCCTGCGCGCCGGAACCGCCCGCGCCGGGACCACCTCCTCGCATGCGCACCGCCGGCGCGCAGACTCCAGCGCCCGGGGCTCCGGACGTCGCGCCGCACGTCGGCGGACACGCGCACGCTCACGTCGGCGCGCACGCACTGTCCGGCGCGGGTCCACGCCGTGAAGCACCGCGGTGAGGGACTCTTCAGCGGTCGGAGGTGAGGGCGGACGGAGCGGGGGCGAGGGGTCCGGGGAGGGAGGGGCCGGAGAGCTGGGGGGTCGGGGGGGCCCCCCTCGGGTCCCCGCGCCCGGGCCGTGGCCCGCCGGGCGTCCCCTTTGTCCAGGGCCCCTCGGGGGGTCTCGCGGCGCCCCTGGGCCCCTGCCCGCGGCGGGAGGAGGGCCGCGGGCGGGGGCGACGCGCAGCCCCCCGGCGGGCGGGGCGGTGGGGCGGGGAGGAGCCGGAGCGTGGGATTCCTGCCCCGCAGGTACCCGAGCGGCCCTGAGGATGTCGTACATGCTCCCGCACTTGCACAACGGCTGGCAGGTGGACCAGGCCATCCTTTCGGAGGAGGACCGGGTGGTGGTCATCCGGTTCGGGCACGACTGGGACCCCACTTGCATGAAGATGGACGAGGTCCTGTACAGTATCGCCGAAAAGGTAACACGCGCCCCCGCGGTCCGGGATCGGCTTTGCTGTGGCCGATGCTGCTTTTGCTCTGCAAGCCGGCGGTAGACTTGAGAAGCGCGGCTGGAATCCGCCCTGTGCCCTTCCTCTCGCCGTCATGCCTGAGGTGTAGCCCGTTCACCAAGGCGGCGTGCGGGTTCTTCCCTGCGGCGGGACGCCGTGGCCCTGACGCTGTCGAGTAGGCCCTGTGATTTTTCTGGGAGAAGTTTCCAAAGACTTCCAGATTTTAAAAGTGATTCATGATCCCTTCCCTGTGGTGGCCCGAACAAACGCCCACAGGCTTTGGCAAGAGCATAGAGTTTACTTCGAAGGGTTATCCCCTTTTGGTACCTTGTTTATTGTATTTGCAAAGCAGAACGTTCGTGTTAATCTGGTTCCTTTCCTTCTATTCTTTTTCCCCTTTGCCCCACCACGCTCTTTGTAAGTCGCTTGATTTGTACCTTAGAGTGATCCCGTTGCACAAGGAGTTAGAAAATAGAATTGTGCTTCCTGGAACTAGTTTTCCTGATGTGCAGGATTAGTACGCTGCTTGTCAGTCTTGTCTGCTGGTGCAGAAGTGCAGACACTATTGTATAACTGGGGGCTGGGGGCTTTTCTAAATTTCTTCATGGAGATTTTTTTTTTTTAATTTATGTTTATTTTACACACACACACACACACACACACACACACACACACACACACAGCACGAGCAGGGGAGGGGCAGAGAGAGAAGGAGACACAGAACCTGAAGCAGCTCCAGCCTCCAAGCTGTCAGCACAGAGCCCCACGCAGAGCTCCCGCCCATGAGATCATGACCTGAGCCCAAGTCAGACTCTTAACTGACTGAGCCAACCAGGTGCCTCCTTCATGGTGATTTTAAGATAACTTTAATTTGTAGCAATAAAGCAAAAAACAAATATGTTAGGGTGTTAATAAAATCTTTATTAATATTCTGTAAATAATTTGAGAGGTTATTTAATTATTTTGTTTTTTTGTAGTTTATTGTCAGGTTGGTTTCCATTTAACACCCAGTGCTCATCCCCACAAGTGCCCTCCTCCATGCCCATCACCCCCCTTCCCCTCCTCCATGGTCCTCTGTTAAGTTTCTCCTGTTTCACTTATGAGTGAAAACATACGGTATCTGTCGTCCTCTGCCTGACTTATTTCACTCAGCATAACACCCTGAGAAGTTTTCTGTTTTTGTTTTTTTTACAAATAGTTTATTGTCAAGTTGGTTTCCATATAACACCCAGTGCTTTTCCCCACAAGTGCCCTCCTCCATGCCCATCTCCCCCCCTCCCCCCCGACACCCATCAGTCCTCAGTTTGTTCTCAGCATTCAAGAGTCCTGAAAGGTTATTTTAACAAAGAGTGAAAGTAATAGAAACGTTGAAGCCATCTTTCTTTTTTTTTTTTTTTAACATTTATTCATTTTCTTTTTTTTAACATTTCATCTTTCTCAGTGATAAGGGGTTAAAACAACACCCTTTAGTAGGTAACAAGAGATGTAAGGATATATTTTGTATTTAGGAAAGGAAAAACTATCTGACCTTCAGAACGGCTGGCTGGCTCAGTAGAGCATGTGACTCTTGATCTTGGTGTCATGAGTTCAAGCTCAACATGGGGTATAGTTTTACTTAAAAAAAAAAAACAAACAAAACTATCTGGGAGCACCTGGGTGGTTCAGTCAGTTGAGTGGCTGACTTTGGCTCAGGTCATGATCTCACGGTTCGTGGGTTCAAGCCCCGCATCGGGCTCTGTGCTGACAGCTCAGAGCCTGGAGCTGCTTCAGATTCTGTGTCTCCCTCACTCTCCTTCCCCTGCTCATACTCTATCTCTGTCTCTCTTTCTCAAAAATAAATAAATAAACGTTTAAAAAGCCCAAACTATCCGACCTTCTTCCTTTGCTGATTTCCACTGTCTCCTATTTGGTACGAGGCAAAGTGAGACGGGGCAACGGCGCTGGGAGCGCTGGGACCGTTCTGTCAGTCAGTCATCGTGAGTGCCCGTTGGGATACTTACCAGAGTGCATCTCAGAGATTCAGATTCTTCTGGACTGGGGTGCGGTCCAGAAGCAGGCCCAGCTCCCCTGGGAATTCTGGTGCGCCTTTCAAAAACGCAGCAGAGGTCAGGGTCCGAATAGGAGTGCTGTGATTAGCAGCCATTCCGCTCCTTTCCTCGAGGAGCTTGAGGAGGTGCCTGGGGGCTCAGGAGAGCAGCAGGTTTCTGTCTCTGGGGCCTCCCACTCGGGGTCAGAAGTCATAAATGAGGTGGTGCCAGGAGTCATGTCTGTCTTCGGCCGTGGCAGTCAGGACCAGGAGCTACCGCATGGGGGGAAGAGTTGCCAGAGAGCACTTTTCTGAGGAACAGATCATTGCCCTGTTGACCCTGAAGTAACTTGGGGTGTGTGCCCTGGATTCTGCGCCGCAGCCGTGGCCTGAGCACCAGGCGCTGTCCGGCACCTGCTGCCTCCGTGCGAGGGGACGGTACTCAGGCAGGTGAGGCTCATTCGGCTCCTCGTATCTGAGCGAAACCCAGCAAAATGCTTTTAGCTCGAAGA
The DNA here is from genome assembly GCA_017311185.1 of Proteles cristata cristata. Taxonomy (NCBI): domain Eukaryota; kingdom Metazoa; phylum Chordata; class Mammalia; order Carnivora; family Hyaenidae; genus Proteles; species Proteles cristata. Next base: position 22,030 of record JAESUZ010005148.1, on the reverse strand, counting down.
CAGGTTTTGTGTTCACGTAGATTTTTAGGGACTTTTACAGGAGCTGTGCTTTACTCACCCCTTTCTGTCCGTTATGTGTCAGGTACAGATCCCATCACCATGTCCTGGTGGGTGTACTCTTAGGTACTGAACCTATTGATAAGAATGGCTTAATTGGGCCCCCCTTTGAGTTCTTTGTTTTTTAAGGCATTTTTTTTTCTTTTGTCCAAAAATTTGGATTTCTGTTTTAACAAACTTTTAAAATAATGTTATAGTGGAGTTATTAAAAAGTGCAAACTTGAAATGCATCACAAGATTATTGTTTTATTTTTTTCTTGGTATAAAAGCAAAATAAGAGTTTATAATTCTGTAAGCCCTTTTTGGGGAATCTCAACAGGATTATGTGAAATTTAAAATGTTAGCATACAGAGCAACTTAACTCTCTATTTAAAAATCTCCCTCTGCAGAAATAGTGGGGCATGCCCTCATCTTGTTACGAGCCCTGCTTGGATACCGGCTGTTTTAAAGTGAGTAAAAGTTCCTCTGTTTAGGCTGGACTTGATCAGATTGTTTCTTCTGGAATGTGGTGTGTTGACTTGATGCTTTGACCCTGCCAACCTCCTGACCCCACCTGGTGCTGGAGGAGTTTGGAGCTGCTCTAAAAACGTAAGAGATGTGCTTAAGGATTTTGCAGATGAGTGATAGAGTGATAATAAACAAAGTTTCCTGTTTATCAGCTGATTTTGTACACAGCTTCAAAGAGAGAAGGTTTTGTGTATCTCTGAGCTGTCTTACCATTTTGTAGGAAATTTGTCACAGCTCACTATTACCAAAATCCCATAATGGGACATTTAATTTTTGTGTGGTAAAAAGCCCAAACAAGTAGAGTTTAAAATGTGCAAAACTTCAATGATCATACATTCTCGTTAAATTGTATATAAGACAAATATATGTATGGAACATTTTAGAAATGACTTTAGGGAGGAGCATCTTTTTTTTTTTTTTTAATGTTTATTTTTGAGAGAGCATGAGTGGGGGAGGCCAGAAAGAGGGAGACACAGAATCTGAAGCAGGCTTCAGGCTCTGAGCTGTCAGCACAGAGCCCAATGCGGGACTCGAACCCATGAGCCGTGAGCCGTGAGATCATGACCTGAGCCGAAGTCAGACACTGAAACGACTAAGCCACCCAGGCACCCCAGCCTAGGGGGACCATTCTTAAGCATCACATAAAGTGAGTTGAACTCTACTGGAAGTTGGTGTTCAGTCAAGTGAGGAATCTCATAAGAGCCAACAAAATGTATATGTTTGCTATGGATTTGTGTTTCTGGATATAAGAACCTTGGAGCTGGCTGCAAGCTACAAGGGGCAGTAAGGGTAGGGACTGACCTAGTTTCTGCTACTTACTACCTGTATGGCCTTAAATAAATGGTCTCTGTGCCTCATTGTAGTCATCTGTAGGAAAGGGATAGTAGTGCCTACCCCAGAGGGCAGTCATGAGGTCAGAATTAATATAAAAAGACTTCTAGAACACATCTTGTCACATAGTAAGCAGTATATTCAGTAATTCTTAGCCACTGTTCTTGGTGTCATTACCATTCACATCACAGAGTTTTTAAGAGTTACTGTTGAACTAATCAGGCAGATCTTAGTTTGGGAAAATAAAGTTACCGTGCAGTTTTTTGATGGCTTTGACATGAATTAACCTAAAAATTAACTGTTCTAAATAAAATACATAATGCCAATTGACAGTCCAGAAGATTTTTTCCAGCATTTTAGGTGGGTTCTTAGCTGGAGGAGGAGAGGAGCTGTGAACAGGAGGGTGGAATAGTGGTTGGCGTCATGTGCCCACCTTCTCTCTTACTGATTTGCACGCGTTACTTTTCGGAGGCAGTTTGTGTGGCTTGTGGAAGGGCTACTGAACAGCTTAATCAGTGACTTGCTGGAGGGGTGCTTGTAAAATTTGTAGGCAACAGGATCAGAAGGCATAGTTACTATTGGAGATGACCAAAAGAATATATACATTAAGAAACAACTTGATAATAGAAATGAAATTTGTACATAACATTCTTGATTTTTTAAAAATATTGTCTAATCGCTGATTGAAATTACTGTAAACATAGCAGGCAAATTATTATTTTAGATATACTAGACTTAACGCAAATAAGTTTAAAGTACCATTATAAAAAATTACTTCTAAAAAATAAATAAATAATTCCTGTGGGTAGAGGGGCAGAGAACCTAAAAAAGAGGAAATTCTAATGGTTAAGTAAACTTCAGAGATGCACACGTTGAGATAGTGTGCTGTCGTTTCTTCGGTATATCAGAGATAAAAAGGTGTTCTCTGTGGTGTGGTGAAAGTTGTATTAAAGTACATGTAAAGCTCATATCCTTTAGGAAGGCAGTTTGGCATTGCATACAAAGCCTTGAGAATAGTCATACCTTATGCTCAGTAACCTGCCTCTTCAATAGACAAAGTTTTATGCCCCACAAGACTTTTGCTTTAATTTCTACCATAACCGAAAACAACAGCAACATCTAATGACAGGAGAACATGGTGATGACTGTGACCTCTGGGTTTTGAGCACGTAGACCAGTCATGCTGCCACGTAGGAAACAGACCTGTCCTGTGGTCCCCATGACCACTCCCTGACATAGGCACTGGCAGGTCATTTGTCCAGGTTCAGAAATGGACAGTTGGGATTTTAACTGGGAACATCCTCTTCACTATTTGGAATGTTATTTGACTATTAAAAATGATCTTTTTTTTCCTTAAGGTTTTTATTTTATTTGAGACAGAGTATGAGTGGGGGAGGGGCAAAGAGAGACAGAGACACTGAATCCATAGTAGGCGTCAGACGTTCTCCGAGCCGTCAGCACAGAGCCCGACGCGGGGCTCGAACTCACGAACTGTGAGATCATGACCTGAGCTGAAGTCGGGTGCTTAACCGACTGACCTTCTGAGAGGTTTTTAAATAACGTGGGTATTTGTTAATGATGCCAGCTAGAGGAAGCAGAGTCTATGATTTCCTCACAAGGGAACATGTGGGTCTGGGGAAAGGGAAACACTTTGCACTTTGACACTCGTACTGTTGATTTTATTTGACTGTTCTATATTTTCAAGTTTTTGTTTTTTTCTTTCAGGTGGTCTGTATACCCCACATGGGGCTTGAACCCATACTCTCAAGATTGAGAGTTGCATGCTGTGCCGACTGAGCCAGGCAGGTGCTCCAGCCGTGTTTTTTAAACAAGTTATATACCGAAGGGCGCCTGGCTGGCTCGGTCAGCACAGCATGCAACTGTTGATCTCAGGGTTATGAGTTCAAGACCCACATTTGGGGTAGAGTTTGCTTAAAAATACTGGGCTGGACACACAGTAGTGGTTTTTTCATTCCATCTGTATACTTTAAAAATGAACTTTTTTTATTTATGTGTATTTTATTTTTGAGAGAGTGTGAGCGAGGGAGGAGCAGAGCGAGAGGGAGCCAGAGGAGCTGAAGCAGGCTCAGTGCTGAGAGCCCAGCGCCCAGCACGGGCTCCAGCCCATGAGCAGCAGGGCCGTGACCTGAGCCGGAGTTGGACACTTAACCCAGCGAACCACCCAGGCGCCCCAAAATGAGTATTTTTCAAGTGGAGAAAATAGACTTCTAGCTTCATTTCACTTTTATAAAAAATACATAGGGTTTTAGTTAACTACAGATTCATGAGTGGGTGTGAAACGTTAAGGCAACATCGTTCAGGCTGTGTGGAAGGCATCGCGACAGATTTCATGTAACCCACAGTAGGAGAAGCTTTGATAAGTGGAAGGGCTGGGCAGGTTGCACAGATGGCGAAAGAAGCCGCTTGGTGCTGTGTGCGGTCCTCACCTGGCACCCAGATGGGATGTGCCAGCCCTTCCTCTGCAAGTATTTCAGCTGCCAGAGCTTGAAAACCTCCTGTCAGGAAGAAGTACCAGACATCTGAGGGCAGTTGTGTTTGAACTCAGGGTTACATAATCTTACACTGTCCGAAAACACATTTTAAGTGACATTAACGTGTTTCTCACATTTCAGAATACAAGATTACGGTTAAAGTTTACTCGATAAGCATTTACTAGTCCTGTATATGAGTCAGGTACTGTTTGGCTCTGAGGACACATTAGTAAAGAGAACAGATGTGGTTCCTAGCCTTGGAGGCCTCAAATTTATCTGAAGAACCGTAATGTAGTTTATATAGACGGGAAGAAAAGAATTAAGTACTGTGGTGTCACTTCGTTCTTTTACGTCTGAATGAGCTACAGTTTTCTTCCTCATCATTGGAGGCAAAGGGAAAATAGGGCCTGCTCTTAAAGTCTCACTATAAAAACCAACATTTATAGTGAAAAGTATATTACTGAGTTAGGATAATTGAATGTCTTCATGTATAAAATAGATGTGATGTATTTTGATCACTTTTAAGAGGATGTGGTTTCTTGTGTCCATTTCTGCTTTAACTTGGGAGATGTGGAGGTTCTAGGGACTGGAGCCAATTGGCTAAATGATTCACACTGAATCTGAAAGGCGTCTTGGGCTTTCATTGGATTGGCAGTTTATGCTTTAGGAGACAAGTATGCGTGTGTGTGTTTGGTTTTACTATAACGTTGACATCTATTGTTTTAAGTTGTTGTATCTCTGTTGTGTTATGCAGAAAGGAATAAAGGAATAATGATAACATGAAATGTAGGGGTAGGCAGCACCTTACGGACACACAGGGTCACAAGCTCTCCAGAGGCATGTGCTCTACAGGCACATGCTTACCCATCCCTGCTGTCTGAGGGCTGTGGTGATGTGAAAAGAATACTTTCCACAGAGGCCATCTGAACACACAGTGCGTGGTGCGCCTGACTTCACAGCTGCCTTCTCTTCTGTCATCAGGAAAGAGGGAATCGGGAGGTGACGGGAGAGTCCCCAGCTCCACGCCTAGGTCCCTTAGTAACTTCCCTCCTTTCACAGCTAGGCTCTTTGAGAGACCTGCCTTCTGTTGGTCATACCTCAGCGCTGCGCCATCTTGCTCTGTTTGTTTGAGAGAGAGAGAGAGAGAGAGAGAGAGAGAGAGAATCCTAAGGAGGCTCCACATTATCACCCTGAACACATGAACCATGAGATCATGACCTGAGCTGAAATCAAGAGTCAGATGCTCTACCAACTGAGCCACCGAGACACCCCTATAAGGGCCGTTAAGTTATATCCTTTGTTGTAGAGATTTTATTTTGGAAATTTTTTCTTTGGAAATAATGAAATATGTACACAGATTTAAGGATAAGAATGTTCACAGGTGAATAATTAGTATTAATGAAAAATATGAATTATTTTCAGGAAAAATCAGAAAATAATAGAAGAAGGTAAGCTAATGACATAGTTGTTTGATGAAGTATTACATAGCCCTGAAAATTGTCCTTTGGGAGAGTATATAATTTGTATAAGAGAATGCTCATAGTTAAAGCAGGATATAAAATACATATGGTGTGATCACATTTTATCAAAACAGTATAAACAGATTTATATGTGTGTATATACTAGAAAAAATGGGAAAGGGTTCAATAAAAATATATTTGTAGGGCACCTGGGTGACTCAGTCCATTGAGCATCCAACTTCGGCTCAAGTCATGATCTCACGGTTCGTGGGTTCACACCCCATGATGGGCTCCGTGCTGACAGCTCAGAGCCTGGAGCCTGCCTCAGATTTCTGTCTCCCTGTTTCTCTGCCCCTCCCCGACTTGTTCTCTCTCTCTCTCTCTCTCTCTCTTTCTCTCAATAATAAACATTAAAAAATAAAAATAAAAATACATTTGTAGCAATTCTGGTGTTCTATCTTATTTACAGTTTTCAAAGTTTTCTAAATCTGCTATGGTGAACTTGCAATTAGAGAAAAAATGAAAGCATTGGTTAGATACAGCATCATTTGGAGTACAGTCTTAGTACCGGCAAGCACGCACACCTGAATCAACGAGGGATGTTGTGGCGGGTTCTCGCAGCGTGTTTTAAAGCACTTGTGTGCTGCGTGCAATTAAGTATTCGTAGAAGTACAAATCTGGGAAAGTTCAGATAGGTTATTACTGTATCAGCGTGAATAGCTCACTGTGGAGATTTTCTGTGGGCTCTCAGAACTTGCTATTCTGAAAATGGCAAAACGAGGTGTAAACAGCCAGTTGTCAGGGTCCTGAATGTGTTGCATTGTCTCCCTGTGTATTAGCTTTGCTGGGAAAGAATATTGGGGAGCTGGTTTGAAAACTGTCCTCTTCTACACAAATTCTTGTTTCTGTTTTTAATATGCTTTTGTAGAATAAAAACATGGTGTGTTGTTGTACAAGGTTGTTTCAATCTCTTCTAGGTGAAAAATTTTGCAGTTATCTATCTTGTGGATATCACAGAAGTGCCTGACTTCAACAAGATGTATGAGTTATATGATCCGTGCACCGTCATGTTTTTCTTCAGGTATGCTCTCTTTAAACCTGTCATTTCAGGTGAATATTGTTGGTTTGGAAGTCTGATGTAATCAGGAGATCTTCATATTTGACGGTGTTTATGTAGTAAAGTCAAGTAACATCGTGAATTTTTTATTTTTTATTTTTTAAAAATTTTTAAATGTTTTATTTATTTTTGAGAGAGAGAGAGAGAGAGAGTGTGAGCAGGGGAGGGTCAGAGAGAGAGGGAGACACAGAATCTGAAGCAGGCGCCAGGCTCTGAGCTGTCAGCACAGAGCCCGACGCAGGTCTCGAACCCACGAACCGTGAGGTCATGACCTGAGCCGAAGTCATATCCCCAACCGACTGAGCCACCTAGGCGCCCCATCATGAATTTTTAAAAAAAAGTTCTGTTGTGGAGATTCAATTTAGAAAGTCACCATTTGATGTTTTGCCAAAATCTCTTACTGTTTATTGTTAATACAAAAGTTGGTAAATGGCAGTATTAAGCATTAGACCATACTCCGAAAGTGGAGCTCCCTACCTGGTTAGGGACGTTTGGGTGGATTGTATAGGGCGTGTATTAGCTTTATACTCCGTATAAAACTCCCCAAGCCCTTCTGGGGAGCGGTACCCCCGCTGTCTGCGCATGCTGGTGTTTTAGGACGGAGGCTGCTCTCAGAGAAGACGACAGAACATCTCTTTCTGTGACCCAGAGTCCTCACACTAGGCGTGGCGGGACTTCAGTTAATGTTTTCACCAAAAATGTATGTTGGGTCCTGACAGGTTTTGTGGTCTAGTGCAGGGACGTGGTTCCTGCCATCACAGAACTTCTCCAGTTGGGAACAGCTGAGTGAATTAGCAGAGGGAAACAGGTGCCAGAGGATGGGTATTTATAGACACACAAACACCGAGTCAGGGCGGCAAGGAGCAAGCAGCAGCTTGGGTAGGTTAGGGTGAGCTTGAGCCTTTCAGGGAGCCGGCACACGGGCCTGAGCTTTGTGCCGCGTTCCTTTGGGAGCCTGAGAGAGCATGGAGTGGCTCCTGGGTGATGGTGGGAGACTGTGGGGGAAGGAGTGGGAGGGAAGGGTCCAGACCCCCAGTTTCCCTCCCAGGGGGGTGGAGGGGCAGGGTCCAGACCCTCAGACCCTCAGATTCCTGGGCCAGAGTGAGAACATGGAACGTTATCCTAGAAGTGAAATTTTGTGGCAGAAAAGGAACATCAGATTTGCCTTTTGGATGCTCACTCTGTTTAAAAGGTGGCCAAACCAGACTGCAGGATGGAGCACTTCGATCTTGTAGAAGTGAAAAGTTAAACTGATGAAAACTAATCAGCCTTCAGCAAACCTGGGAAAAATTAGTGCACCAGGGACAACCAGGGTTAATATCTTTCGTAAAGTGCACGTGTAAATTCATTTTTAAAAGTAGCCTCTTAAAAAATAAATTTGTGAAGGATTGTCTACATCTCCGATCATAGAAATGCAAAATACAAATTTCACAATTAGTGGGGCTTTTAATAAAATGTACACTAAATGCTCACAAGAGCATCATGAAAAACTCATCCATTGTGTTTCCTGAGTAAATTAGTACAACCGTCTGGGTCCAAGTGACCAAAACTGTGTCCTTTGAGCTTTTGACTACCCTGTGGGATATTTGTCCTAAGGAAACGGAGAAGCCCAGAGAGGGCTGGTCTCCTGTGCAAGCCGTGTGCTTCCACACGAGCAGGTGGGTTTTCATCTTCTCCTAAATCACAGTAGATCCTCTTGACTGTGTGTTCTTGTCTTCAGTGATGTTTAACAAGAGTTTGTAAAGGTGTAAAACAGAAGGCATCTTCTTCGTGGAACTCTTTTTTAGGGGGATTTTTGTGAGCACTGACGCCCCGTTTCCTCTTTGCAGGAATAAGCACATCATGATTGACCTGGGTACTGGGAACAACAACAAGATCAACTGGGCCATGGAAGACAAGCAGGAAATGATAGACATAATCGAGACCGTGTACCGAGGCGCCCGCAAAGGTCGTGGTCTGGTCGTGTCTCCAAAGGACTACTCCACTAAGTACAGATACTGAGCTCTCGGCCCGGTGTCTCTGCACGTAAATGTTGCAGAGTCCTTCCCATGTGGGAATATCTTAAACTGTTTAAAGCCTTAGAGCGTTCGGAAGGCTGGACAAGTAGAAGCAGCCCAGGGGGCGGGAGGTTCTCTACGGTAAGGGTTGCATGGCCTCAACTTCCTGCCTGGCCACTGTATTTTTCTATTAGCAAATACCTAGCTGAGATAAATAAAATGTGCAGTGACAGAAAGCCATAATTGCTTATTTCTTAGGAAACTTGACATACGGATTCCCGATCTGGTAGTCAGGAACTAATTGTTAACTTCATGGTTGGAGTGGAATTCAGGCGTGTGTGCTGTGGGGCCGCTGTGTCTTATACACCTGGCCACGGGAATCTCTGAGGGTTGCCATAACAAAGTACCTTCTTCCTGCATGCCTCTGTCCAGATTTCCCTGTCTTACAGGGACACCGGTCATTGGATGAGGGCCACCCTTCACAAGTATGACCTCATCTTAACTAATTACATCTGTGATGACCCCATCTCCAAATGAGGGCACATGGGATTAGAACTCCTGACATAGCAATTTACACAGTTCAACCCACAACAGAATCCAAACGCTTGAGTTCAGAAAGAATATACACTTGGGGGAAAAAGTTATCTTTTAGTCTTCTAGTTATAAAAACAGTAAAACAAAATAATGATTCTTAATTTTCCTTTTAAATATAAAGAGTAAGAAGTTCTTATTCCTCCAAAGATTGTATCTAACACACTTAAGCAGGTTCTGTAGGAACCGTGACTCTTCAGTACCTGCAGCTGGTTTCCTTATTCCAGTGTTGAGTTTCTCTTACCCGAGCAGCGTGTTGGTGGGTGAGTGGTTAGGATCGCCCCAGGAACATCCTGTGTGGAGCGTGGGGTCACCTCCCAAAGCCCTGTCTGGCGTCCCAGCCAGGCTCTGCCACGTACCGTGGCACGTGGCCTCCTGGAGCTCTGTTGTCTCTGGAGTGCAGGGTGTGTGTGTGTGTGCGCGCCTCCTGGAGCTCTGTTGTCTCTGGAGTGCAGGGTGTGTGTGTGTGTGTGTGTGTGTGTGTGTGTGTGTGTGTGTGTGTGTGTGTGTCTGTCCCATGTCTTAGAATAGAGCTCTGTTGTCTCTGGAGTGCAGGTGTGTGTGTGTGTGTGTGTGTGTGTGTGTGTGTCTGCCTGCTGTCCCATGTCTTAGAATAGAGTTATATAGTCTCTGGAGTGCAGGTGTGTGTGTGTGTGTGTGTGTGTGTGTGTGTGTGTCTGCTGTCCCATGTCTTAGAATAGAGCTCTGTTGTCTCTGGAGTGCAGGGTGTGTGTGTGTGTGTGTCTGCTGTCCCATGTCTTAGAATAGAGCTCTGTTGTCTCTGGAGTGCAGGGTGTGTGTGTGTGTGTGTCTGCTGTCCCATGTCTTAGAATAGTGTCCGGACGGTGCCAGGTGGGCCCTCCCTGGTGTGAAAGCACTCACTGCTATGGCCAGACTGACTGGTTGAAACACAAGTACAAGCCACAAATACAAACGACGTGCCTTAAGTAGATTTAAAACACAAGTGCAAATTCTCAGCTTCGTTACTCCAGCCTAAACTTTCCCATTTACAAAATAGGGTGTATAATCCCATATCAAATGAGGGGCTAGTGGGAACAGCCACATGACCCCAAGTACCTGACATAATAGACAGTATTCTACTTCTGGCGTTTCTCCAAGATAGGAAATCCTAGGAAAAGCTCACTGTCATTTCTCATCAAGGAAATGCAAATCAAAACCAGGAAATGCCCCTTCCCACCCACTAAGATGCATGTGAATAGATTCAGAGGGTCAGATTACAAGTGTGGTCACGGACGTGGAGACATTGGAGCCCTCATAGACTGCTGGTGGAGAGGTGGAGCGGTGCCGCTACTTTGGAAAACAATTTGGCAGTTCCTCAAAAAATAAAACGGAATTACCACTTGACCCCAGCAATGTCAGTCTTAACCTATCTACCCAAGAGAACTGAACAGGACCTTGGGCAGAACATTGGTGGCAGCATTATTCATGATAGCCAAAATGGGGAAACAACTCACAGGTCCATCAACTGAAGAATGGATAAACGAAATATGGTACATCTATACGACGGAATATTAGTTGGACATAAGAAATGAACTACCGATGTGGGCTACGACATGGTGAACCTTGAAAACATCAGGGTGAGTGAAAGAGGCTAGACAGTACATGTATGATTCTATTTATATGAAATATCCAGAATGATCAAACCCACAGGGGTAGAAAGTATACTAGTGGTTGCTTAAGACTACGAGGAGGGGTGGGGCCCCTGGGGGGCTCAGTCAGTTGAGCATCTGACCTCGACTCAGGTCATGATTGCACAGTCTGTGAGCTCGAGCACTGCATTGGGCTCTGTGCTGACAGCTCAGAGCCTGGAGCCTGCTTTGGATTCTTTGTCTCCCTCTCTGTCTCTGCCACCTCCCCTGCTCATGCTCTCTCTCTCTCTCAAAAATAAATAAAACATTAAAAAAAAAAAAAGGCTAGGAGGAGGGGAAGGAGGGAGGTGATAGCTAGTGGGAGTGGGTTTCTTCCTGAGACAATGAAAATGTTCTAAAATTATGGTTGTACTCATCTGTGAATGTACCAGAGCCATTGGATTGTTTGTGTTCACTGGATGAATTGCATAGCATGTGAGCTACATCTCAATAAAAGCTTTATTAGCTATTAACAAAAAAATAAGCAAAAAAATTTACACTCCACATTTGTAAACCTACTCTGCTTACAGTAAATCTGTGGGATATATAAGTTGTAGTAAGTTCACTTACAGTTGATTTTAATGACTTTTTCACTGGTACTCTGTAACTGCAGTATAGTTGAATTTCTAATAGTTTGGTCTCTTCATTCCAAGTTTATATCTTATTATTATGTACCTACTGTTTACCTTGCCCAGAACTAAGTGTTTTGCAAACCATTTTCTCAAATTCTTCTAAACACCTGCCAGGTGGATAGTTTTTATAGAGGGAAACTAAAGCTTAGGTTGCTCCAAGTTCAAACCTAAATCTGGCATGGCTACCAAACCTTGCCTCACTGCTGCCAGGTTGCTTTATTCAAGTTGAAATTAGCTAGTGTAGAAAGTATACCAATACCCCTGGTTCTCTGAATCTGAATGATTTCTGTTTCCCATCCTCCCCAGGATAGTTTCTGTGCAAAGTCCAGGAATTAGTCGTGGCAGCCAACACAGAGGCAACAAGCCTGAAGGTACAAAATATATTCAGGGACCCAGTAAGTAATCAAGTACCCCAGGGAAACGGACACAGAGGAGATATGCAAGAGTGTTTATTGCAGTATTATTTGGAAACAATTTTAGTCCAGTGAAAAACATAATTCAAAAGGCTATTACACAGCAGTTAGTGACTGAAGTAGAGCTACACACATTAACATAGATGAATTTGAAAGTACCGACTGGAGAAGCTGGGTGTGAGGTACTGTGGTATGATGTCATTTTACATACAGTTCTCAGACGTCCAGAACAGGGTACTGGAACATTAAAACAACCTGCAACCTTGTGTGTTTGTGTTATGTGTTGGTCCCTAGGGTAGACTGCCTTTTTCTAACTTCTGAGCCCGTGCAGAGAAGGGATGAGTTTGTCAGGGCATTGACAAAAATTGACAAAAAAGCTACCACTATTCTAAAAACCACATCACTGATGTTTCTAAACACGGCACCAAAAGTTTTGTTTCTTAGGTTGCTCAGTTAAAATATAGGATGTGTTCATGGCCTCACCACGTTTCTTTCTTTTTTTTTTTTTTAATGTTTATTTATTTTTGAGAGACAGAGACAGAGCACAAGTACGGGAGGGGCAGAGGGAAAGGCAGACACAGAATCAGAAGCAGGCTCCAGGCTCTGAGCTATCAGCATAGAGCCTGAGGCAGGGCTTGAACTCGCAAACCGTGAGATCATGACCTGAGCTGAAGTCAGATGCTTCATCCACTGAGCCACCCAGGTGCCCCGGCCTCACCAGGTTTCTTATCTGAAAGTTGAGGTGCTAACTGGGAAAGCTGTGATGTCTTGAAAATCAGAATGGGGAACTTTGGGAGGACTCACTTTATGTGGGTGCCATTTTGAATAGTTTTTCCTACATCATTTTTATTAATGGCTTTTAAAATGAATCTGGTTACAGTATCCTTTTATGGCAGTTTTACAATTATCATCAAAAGCTATACAAAGAACACCAACAGTGTTGTAACGAGGTTTGTACTGCCTTGATGCTATGTTGGAGCGACACCCCACTAGTTTTCCCCAGCCATTGCAATGGCCCACATCCTCCTTCTGGCCTTTGGTTTTCTTGTTCAGTCAAGTGGTCAAGCTCTCACACATCTCCATGGACAAAAAGCATCATATAAAAGATTACAAAGTATTTTGAAACTCTTGAAATTCATTCATTAACTTAATTTAAAAAAAAAAAATCTTTGAGCAGCTCCTGGGTCCCAGGGCTGAGCAAAATCAATCTGGTTTCTTGCTGCTTGTGAAGATAACCAAATGATCACGTAGAAGTGAACTTACAACTGTGATAGTCAATAGGTAGAGTGCTAGGACATTATGTAAAAAGTAGATCTGACCCAGATGAGGATTCAGGGAAAGAATCTCTCAGGAAAGTACTTTCAAGCTGAGATCAGGTATTTGAAAAGCTAACTAAGAGGGTGTAGGGGGATTGCATTCCAGAAGAGAACCTGTGGGGAGCAGAGGCCCATGGTGGGAGGAGGCTGGGCTTGCCTGGGAACTGGGCCATTGCTGGGGTTGGGTGAAGTGGCCACAGGCTGGGGATTCAGCTCTGGGAGGCTTTGCCTTGGGAACCAGGGGTAGCGTGATGAGATTTTGGTTCTGAGAAGATCTTTCTGTCCCCTTGGAGGAGGTAAAAGGGGATTTGGGAAGAGAGTTAAAAGTCTGTGGTGATAGGGGCACCTGGGCAGCTCAGTCAGTTGAACATCTCACTTCAGCTCAGGTCATGATCTCATGGTTCGTGAGTGGGAGCCCCACATCAGGGACTCTGCTGTCAGCACAGAGCCTGCTTCAGATCCTCTGTGTCCCTTTCTCTCTGCCCCTCCCGGGCTCTCTCTCAAAAATCAACACGAAAAAAAAATTTTAGATATAAAGCTTCTGCACGGCAAAGGAAACAATCAATAAAACTAATAGGCAACCGATGGAATGGGAAAAGATAAGAGAGTCCCAAATGACATCGGATAAAGGGCTAGTATTCAAGATCTATAAGGAACTCAGCAAACTCCACACCCAAAAAACAAATAATCCAGTGATGAAATGGGCAGAAGACATGAACGGACACTTCTCCAAAGAGGACATCCAGATGGCCAACAGACACATGAAACGATGCTCAGCATCCCTCCTCATCAGGGAAATACAAATCAGAACCACACTGAGATACCACCTCACACCGGTCAGAGTGGCTAAAATGAGCAAATCAGAGAACTCTAGATGCTGGCGAGGATGTGGAGAAACGGGCACCGTCCTACACTGTTGGTGGGAATGTAAACTGGTGCAGCCCCTCTGGAAAACAGTGTGGAGGTTCCTCAGGAAACAAACAATAGAACTCCCCTATGACCCAGCAATAGCACTGCTAGGAATTTACCCAAGGGATACAGAAATGCTGAGCATAGGAGCACATGTACCCCAATGTTCATAGCAGCACTCTCCACAATAGCTAAAACATGGAAAGAGCCTAAGTGTCCATCAACGGACGAATGGACCAAGAAGATGTGGTTTATCTATACCATGGAATACTCCATGGCAATGAGAAAGAATGAAATCTGGCCTGTGTAGCAACATGGATGGAACTCGAGGGTGTCAGGCACAGAAGGACCAAAACCATATGTTTTCACTTATAAGTGGAACAGGAGAAACTTAACAGAGGACCATGGTGGAGGAGAAGAGGAAGAATAGTGGGGGAGAGGGAGGGAGGCAAACCATGAGAGACTCTTAAATGCTGAGAACAAACTGAGGGCTGATGGGGGTGGACGGGGAGGGGAAGGGGGGTGATGATCATGGAGGAGGGCACTTGTGGGGATGAGCACTGGGTGTTATATGGAAGCCAACTTGACAATAAATTATAAAAGAAAAAAATAAAATAAAAAAAAATTATTTAGGGGCACCTGGGTGGCTCAGTCGGTTAAGTGCCCTACTTTGGCTCAGGTCATGATCTCATGGTTTGTGAGTTCAAGCCCTGAATCCACCTCTGCACTGACAGCAGAGAGCCTGCTTGGGATTCTCTCTTCCTCCCTCTCTGCCCCTCCCCCACTTGTGCTTTCTCTCTCCCTCTCAAAAATAAATAAACTTTTTTTAAAAAGGAAATTAAGTGTGAGAATTAAAACTTCAGACAATTGCATCCAGAACTAGTGCCTTACAAATGTAGCCCTTTGGGGGCGCCTGGGTGGCTTAGTCGGTTAAGCGTCCGACTTTCGCTCAGGTCATGATCTCGCGGTCCGTGGGTTCGAGCCCCGCGTCGGGCTCTGTGCTGACTGCCAGCTCAGAGCCTGGAGCCTGTTTCAGTCTGTGACTCCCTCTCTCTCTGACCCTCCCCTGCTCACGCTGTCTCTCTCCTAGAAATAAATAAAAATATTTTAAAAAAAAACAAAAACAAATGTAGCCCTTTGTTATTAAGCTTGGCCATCTTATAAGTTCCAAACTTTTGTGTTAAATGAGTTTTAAATTGCAAGTATAAGAATATAGTATTTGATATTGAATTCACAACATTTCACTTAAGTATTTTATGAATAAACTGCTTGCTACTGAAGTTCCATATTAATCTAGTTTAGATTGGACTAAGCACATATAAGCACATGTAAACTCATTTGCTACTTTCCCCTTTTTCTTTATGGAAGCATTTTGATTTCTTTTAAATATATGTATGTGCCAGAGAATATCAATCCTTTATAAAAATTAAGGAACGTGTTGAAACAGGTATGATATTCTAAAATGTCAAATAATCTCTCTAAAGGTTTGAGTGAATATTCAAGACTTTAAATGTCAGACTATAAAAAAGGAAAGAGGATCTGCTCGGAACTTTCTTTAGAAAGAAGTTAGTATTTTTTGGACAGTATTACTGTTTTTGTTTTATTTTTTAAGTAGGCTCCATGCCCAATGTAGGGCTTGAACTCATGACCCTGAGATCAAGAGTCACACGCTCTACCAAATGAGCCAGTCAGGTGCCCCTAATGTTTTTATTTTAGTTAATAACTAACAGAAACTTTCTTTTCCACCTACTTAATCTCTTAAAAATCCTGGATTTTGAATTGTGATCTATGTGATTAATGAGGACTCATATCTGTTTGGTTTACTTCAATTCAAATGTCTAGTTTCTACTAAAATTATAATAGCAGCTAAAATGCTTTCAGATTTTTCACATAATCCAATAGAACTATCATGATTTTAAATCACCAAGAATACTGAATTTAAATAATGCCATTTTAAAACTTTGGATTAAAAAAAGAAAGACATGCACCACTGTTGGGAAGTATAAAATGATTCATTTTTACTTCATTTCTTAAATGCATCCGACTAATGTACATGGTCTTTAGTCACACTTCTGACCTTCATGAAACATGCAGAGCATTCATGGTGACGGTGTTCCTTATAGTGTTATAATAGCGAGATGGTGGGAAATAGCGTCAATGTCCAAGGAATAGTTAAGGAAATGGTTAAATTATTACATCCATGTGATAGAATAGTAGTCAGCCATAAAAAATTTTTTTCAGATGGAAAAATGTTTATGGTATGAAAAGAGAACAGATTATAAACAACATAATCAACCATATATAAAATTGTAATGTTTACAGTGGATAATTCTGAACCGTAGAATGATGAGTGATTTTGGCTTTTGTATGAAGAATACAGTTTAGCTCATATGCAGGAATCATGTTATTTTTACAATGAGAGCCTATTACCGACCTCCTTTAAGGTGATCATAGCTCTATTTTACTTTGGCTCTGAGAGGTAAATTGGCCGATTATTTGAAAATGTCTCTGTACAACCTACGAAATAAGCTGAAGTGTGATCTTTGCGCTTCTCCTTGGTAACCACCTCCACAGGGGCAGGGGGGTGGGGTGAGCTAGGACTAGACGAGCAGTTTTTTTGGGTTGGGCTGGGTTTGCAGAACACTCCTATCAGAATCTGGACTAACAGATTAAAGGGGCTCTTTCCAAGAACTGTATGACTGGAAAAGCTGAGTTAGAATGCAGTTATTTGAAAAGCAGTCTCCATCAGAAAACAGCTTATGATATTTTTTAAAAAGATCTATATAGAACTTAATTCAGGAAAAGAAATTGACCTAACATAGCTTATGCTTTTCTCCCAGGTCTTAGGAATACGAGGTGCGCAGTTGAAAGATGCTCTGCCCTTTTCCAACCATCTTTCTCAAGTGGTTAATCACCTTCTAAACTATGTTCTTACTGCATTGTTCTCTTAATCTTTCATTTCATTAAAAGGAATTTTTAAATTAAATTAAAAAAATCAGAACTCATATTATGCAACATATTATGCAACATATTATTTTTCAAAAAGCACAGCTTTGACTTTATCACATTTTGAAGTGACTGGTCTACTGTCTTCAGATCTGTAAGAAAAAATTTGAAAGAGGTAACGGTTGGTTTAGATACCAATTAATGTACAGTTAGATAACCTGGAACCCAAAGCTTTCAATAAATTACCTTAATTTCCTGTAATTATTTTTTTAATGTTTATTTATCTTTGAAAGATACGGGGTGCCTGGGTGGCTCAGTTGGTTAAGAGTCCGACTTCGGCTCAGGTCGTGATCTCATGGTTCGTGGGTTCGAGCCTCGTGTCTGGCTCTGTGCTGACAGCTCAGAGCCTGGAGCCTGTTTCAGTCTGTGACTCCCTCTCTCTGACCCTCCCCTGCTCACGCTGTCTCTCTCTCTCAGAAATAAATAAAACATTTAAAAAAATTGTTTAATAAAATTAAATTTAAAAAAAGAGGGACAGAGACAGAGAAAGCATGAGTAGGGGAGGGGCAGAGAGAGAGGGAGACACAGAATCCGAAGCAGCTCCAGGCTCCGAGCTGTCAGCACAGAGCCTGAGGTAGGACTCAAACTCACGAACCGTGAGATCATAACCTACGCCAAAGTCAGAGGCTCAACCAACTGAGCCACCCAGGTGCCCCAGTTTCCTGCAATTATTAAAACATTTGTCAAATAAATGTTAAAAAAATTTTTAAATAAATAAGTAAAACATTTGTGGATTGGAAAAATTCAGTATACAGAAAAACACAGATGTTTTCATTTTTGAAGATGGAGTCAGCGTGGATTCACAACTGCAGGTGTATAAATGGCGTGCTCTCTTCAAACACTGAAACCCGACTCCTGCATCAGTGTTCCTCCACCGTGACTGAGCACGCAAGTACCCGGAGGGAAGACCTCCCCCCCCACCCGCTCACTGCCTACCTGCCGCTACAGGACTGCGGGAAAGGTGTTACAGAGTCATTGCATGGGGAGACTGACAAAGTGCCAGATCTGTCAGAATACAGAGCAGCGGTTTTTAACGTTTCGGGGTCCCCACGCTGGAACACGGGCTTGAGAGGTGTGCAGAATGCTCTGAGGTTCACAGCACAAGCCAGTCGCGCATTAACCCTGACCTCGCACAACCAACAAACGTAGATTTATGCAAACATCTCCACTTATTTAGGTCTTTTCATTTAGAAGACAGTACCGCTTTTAAACAAACTTGGACATCTGACCTTCTCTCAGGCTGCGTAGACATCATGTGGTGAGGTTTCCACACCTATTTGATCATTTGACTTGTTGCCTAATATTTAGTGGTTTTGACCAATTTAAAACACAAGCTAGATCTGGGTGACGGGGGAAGGGACTGGCTTACCGGGCTGTCATCCCGTGCCCGCACCTGCAGCGTGCTGCCCTGAGGCTCTCCTCTGCTCACCAAGTCAGCCCTGCGGGGGGTGGGGGGGGGCTCAGGGCAGGTGGGCCCCCTCCGAGGCAGCCTGATTGGGTGAAGCTGTGTCTTCCACCCTAGAGACAGGGCATCTGCAGTGCTTTCCGGCAGCAGCAGGACCCCAGATGTAGATATTTATAAGTCACTGAAAGGTGAACTGGTTCTGACCGAGCAGAAGTGGGGATAATCTGCCAGCTGATTTAGGATAACAATTATTTAAAAGCTGGTAAAACAAGGAAAACAGAGGCACCTAATTGTTCAGTCAGAACCGCTTATATAATCAGAATATTATAATGAGAATATCCTATTATTCTTATATATCAGAATAAAATAGACATAAGTATCTCAATAAAATAAAGTTGTGACTCTCCGCATATGGCACATGGATATAAATCCAGCCTGGGACCCGAAGCCAAGCATTTATTTGCATCTTCCCAAGATTGAATGCAACATCCCACTGAAAAGGTTTGCACTGCGAGAGGCCGGGGTGGAAGGTTCACAAACCACTGTGCTGGGCTAGGGCTCAACGCACACGCGTCTTCTTCCAGCGGTCGTATGAGCTCGTCTCTGACAGAAACTATTTTATAACCCCAATCTCTAACTCGTCATAATTTGTGTTTTGATAGAAGAATAATTTGAGGGGTGGTTGTGAAAAGCACTTTAATAAAATCCAATTTCTAAATGGTAGAGCTTATCATTTAAACTGTACACTTTTGGGGGCGCCTGGGTGTTCGGCTTCGGCTCAGGTCATGATCTTATGGTCCGTGGGTTTGAGCCCCGTGTCGGGCTCTGTGCTGATGGCTCGGAACCTAAAGCCTGCTTCAGATTCTGCTCGTGCTCTGTCTCTATCTCTCAAGAATAAATAAACATTAAAAAAATTTTTTTAATAAATAAACTGTATACTTTTTAAGGAACTATGACAAGGAGTGTTTCTCTTAGTCTATTTGGAAAAGAGCATTTGTTCATGTCCGTATTATTCCTCACGATTTTCCATGTAGTGCAGAGGCAATAATCCCCACAGTGTATTTTTCAAGATGAAAGCAATCAAAATATATGCCAAAGACAGACATTAATTTCCTAACAATGGCCTTACCATTTGTTCTTTAATAGAATTTTCAATCCCAGCTTGGACCATTAAGTCATTCACATTCTTCTGTAAATCTTCAATGCGATTTCCCATTTCTTCCAGTACAATGTTAAGGAGAATTGTAGGTGGGGTACAGAGCACCAGCCAGAAAATCCTGAGAGACCTTGCTTCAAATTGCAACTACTCATCAAGGCTGTTGATAAAAATGCCCTGGCAGTGCAACTTTTAAAACAAAGGATTCAAAGACTGCATGTACTAATACCTTAAGGTCAGTGCAAATGAACTATTTCCTGAGGTTTTTGTAGTGTGTCTTTAACCTTTGAATTGTAAGCTCAGTTCTCTTATGTTTATTTTTGAGAGAGAGACAGAATGAGCAGGGGAGGGGCAGAGAGAGAGACACAGATTCCAAAGCAGGCCTCAGGCTCGGAGCTGTCAGCACAGAGCCTGATGCGGGGCTCCAGCCAACGGAACTGTGAGATCATGACCTGAGCGGCAAGTGGATGCTTAACCAACTGAGCCACCCAGGTGCTCCTCTTTTAAACAATTCTTTTTTTTTTTTAATAGTTTATTGTCAAGCTGGTTTCCATAGAACACCCTTTGCTCATCCCCACAAGTGCCCTCCTCCATGCCCATCACCCCCCTTCCCCTGCCCCCACCCCCACCTGCCCTCAGTTTGTTCTCGGCATTCAAGAGTCTCTCATGGTTTGTCTGCCTCCCTCTCCCCCACCACTCCCCCGCTTCTTCTCCCCCACGGTCCTCCATTAAGTTCCTCCTAATCCTGCTATACGTGCAAACATACGGTATCTGTCCTTCTCTGCCTTATTTTGCTCAGCACAACACCCTCGAGTTCCATCCATGTTGCTACACATGGCTCTTTTCAACAATTCTTAAGGAATAAATTTAATTGGTAAAGTGAGCTCTAGCCCTCTAAGTCTTAGGACAGATATTATGCTTATCTGGATTTGCTCAAACTGGAGACAAACATTCTACCCTAATTCTGTTTGAATTCACGTCTTAACAAGACAGTGAGCTGCGGAAGTTGCAAAACCAAACAAAGCCCAGGTCAGGAGAGCACGTGAGGCTCCCTGTGCTGAAGACATTCCGCATGATGTCTGCCAGTTTCTGATTCCTTGGAAGGGCATACGTGTTACTCAGCAGGACTACTCAGATTTATTCAGGGCTTGGTGGGAAATCCGCCTGGGTGCGGTATTGTGCATCGCTCTACACACTGCGCTGTAGGGCTGGTCAAGCCGGAAGTAATTACCTGTGAGTGCTAATTAGTACATCAGGATATCATGGAAAGGCACAAATGTAAACACCAGGAAATTGTAGGTCAAAAACTACCCATTAATAGCAGACAAAAAGATATCCCTGGACAATTTTACAGTTCAAAAGCATTACAGTATTTGTTATAAGATAGAAAGGATATTTCTTAGGTTCAGTGTTGCAGTTAGAGCTTGAAAATGTTCTTGAAGTTCCTGAAATAGGTTTTCTGCCTGAAAAAATGAACCATGAGACAACTGAATATATTTACTCTTGATGTAGGACGTTTTAGCATCAGGGAATAGAACCTCCTTATAAATACAGAGTTAGATTTTGGACAAGGTGCCAAGACCTTTCAATTCAAAGGCTAAGAATAACTCTTTTCGAACCCGTGCAGGAACGACGAGATGGCCGAATACTACCTAAATAAGCAGACGGACCCCACACCGTGCGCAAAAATTAACTCAAAATGATCATACACCTAAATGTAAGCACTAAAACTATCAAATGTCCAGGAGGGAAATTAGGAGAGTGCCCTAAAAACCTTGACGGGCGGCGTCCGTCTCCCGCCCCCTGGGGTAGGTCCTAGCTGGGGCTGGGGTCCCAGCAGGCGCGGGGCCTTGCCAGGCTGAAGCTCCCTCCTCACACCCGAGTCTGATCCCCATTTCAGAGACGGGAATGCAGAGGCCGGTGTCCGTGCACGGGCTGCACTCACAGAGGCGGGTGCTTCGGCCTCCACCAGGTTTCCCTTCAGAGGGTTTGGTTTTAACCTGTCAAGAAAATGTAAAGTACGTATAACCTAACACTCTTGGCCAGAAGACAAAGCAGCCTTTGAATACAGCTTCCGGGCGGACGGGAAGCGAGGAGACGCGGGGCCCCGAAGGGTCTGCGCCTGGGGGGGTCGGGGGGGGCTGCCTCGGTTTCCCCTTCGGCTCGCCCTCCCGCGTCCCGGCCCTAGTCCAGGA
Organism: Proteles cristata cristata; assembly: GCA_017311185.1. Classification (NCBI taxonomy): domain Eukaryota; kingdom Metazoa; phylum Chordata; class Mammalia; order Carnivora; family Hyaenidae; genus Proteles; species Proteles cristata. Next base: position 297 of record JAESUZ010005148.1, on the reverse strand, counting down.
CCCCGGGCGGGGGGCTGGGGGGACGCGCAGTCCGGGAGGGGGTGCGGCGCCCATGGGGGCGGGGAGGGGCGCGGAAGGGTGGGGGGGCCCCGCTCACCGCGTCCCGCAGCGCGTCCCCGCCCGGGGCTCTGGGTCCTCGCGCGTCCATGCCGGCCACGCGGGCGGTGCAGGCGGCCCCGCGGGGCGGGGGCGGGCGGGGCGGGAGTCCGGGCGCTGCTGGGCCGGCCCCGCCCGCCGATCCCCGCGGCGCAGAGACGCGCGGCCGCGGGACGACGCCCCAGAAGGCAGCCGCAGGGC
>JAESUZ010005147.1:0-13174 GCA_017311185.1 Proteles cristata cristata | reverse complement strand
AGTCCAATTCGCATACAGCAATGCAAAGGGGTATTTCAGTCAAGCCATGGTAGAATAGGATTTATTAACATGCGAGTTAACATGAAAGGGACCTGAACTGTCAGTCTTATCCAAAGTATAGTTTCCTGACCAGACAGTGAGATTCCCTGAAACTGCCTATAATTTCCGAATATTCCCTTGAAAGTGGGGATACCCTTACAATTGCAACGGAGGGGGAATGAGCGCAAATTGCTGCCATTTTACGGTTTCATTGCCGTTACCCATTCAAGTACCATTAATTCGATGCCATTTAAAAGTTTTGTTAGACCATTTTTCCAAAACTTGACCATGATCAGGGCTCCAATCTACAATAACAAATCCAGAATAATCCATGACCTTCAAAGGCCGATGACCTCGGCATCTTTCCCATTCCAAAGATTCTAGAGAAGGAATAAAAAAAAATTAGAAGGGCATAAAGGTATAAATGTATCAGGATGGTGACTCATCGGCGTCGTAGAGGTGTTGAATCCCCTGGTGGAAACACGTACAGTAAAGACAGCAGGATGATAAGTATTATATGTTACTACCCAGGTATTGTAAGTGACGTCTATGCTTCCTTGGAGAGAGGCAAAAGGGATGTCCTCCGAAGCACAAGGGGAGACCCTCCACTGCAACAGTGACATTACGTATGTTATATTGATTATTATGATGATACAGATGCTCAATTCCTCCACACGCGGGTGGTGGGAAGAATGCAGTTTCATTGGTGCATACCTCTGCTTCAGGTTCACCCCAAGAGACAGATCTCACAAGAGGAGGATTAGGAACATAAACCCAAGAAGCATATTCTATCGCTTGCGCATACGTTACCTGACAGGTAACCGCAGCCATCTTTTCCTCTTCTTTCCTTCGAAAATGCAATTCTGCTGCTGGTAGGTTTTCTTGGCTCCAAATATTCAGAAAATTTAAAGTTAGTAAGGTTTTATTCAAGATGTCTTTTGGTTTCATAAATCTCTCCTGTTTCCCCTTTTTTAATTTTTCAACCTACTCACGTAAAGTACGATCAGCCCTTTCAGTAATGGCTTGCCCTTGACTATTATAAGGGATACCAAAAGTCTGAATTATATGATATTGGGATAAAAAATGAGCTAATGGTGCAGATTGGTAGGCGGGTGCATTATCAGCTTTCAATTCAATTGGGACCCCCATAACTGCAAAACAAGATAACAAATGAGGAATAACAGTGTCAGCCTTTTCAGAATGTAATGCAGTAGCCCATTGGAAATGTGTGCATGTATCTATAGTATGATGGACGCATTTTTGCTGTGCAGAGGATGAAATAAATGTTACATCCATTTGCCATACCTGATTTGCTTGCAGTCCTCTTATGTTGACACCCAGTGCGGTAAACGGTAAGGTAAAAGGTGCACAGATAGAACAAGAGCGAACAAGAAGATATTGTTTTTAATCCTTTCGAGTTAGTGTGTTGCAGACGATGCTCTTGTTCTGCTGCTTCTATAGGATAAAGTGATGCATCAATTACAGCATTTCAGAATGACAAGGGCCCAGGAAGGGCGGAATGTGCACGGATATGGGTAAAGAAAATTAATTCTGAACGCCGCAGAAGTGATCGTTGTGCCTGATGAAACAATTTGTCAATACCTGTTTTTAGAGGTATAGGCAGTGAAACCTGAGGAAGCTGCAAACAAGAGAGAACAGCATACGGAGAATCCGAAACAATGTTAACAGGGAGTTGAGGAAAGTCTTGCAAAACTAAGTAAATTGCCCACAGCTCAGCAGGCTGCACAGAGCAAAACGAATGGGGAAGGCAGAAGAGGCAAGTTGACAGCCGGAGGCAGAGAAAGAGAATTAGCAGTTTTAAATTTTGTGAGCTTAGACAGAGGAGAAGACTTAAGGTTTGTTAGGCAGTCTATATCAGTCTGGAGAAGACAAGGAACTTCCCCGAAACAAAAGGAGTTTCCGCAGCTGCTTGGAATTACTCCTTAAAGTCCCCGTCCCGAGGTAAACCAGCCACAGTGGGCTTCAATTCTAGCCATTAATCTGGGAAAAGAATGAGTGAGAAGCCCTCAACATTTACGAGAAAGAGGAACAGAGAACAAGAGACAGTTAACATCCCCTTCGGTCTAAATTTATTTCAGCCAGACCAATAAGGTCCCCTTTATGCGGTTTTTCCGGATACTGGTTGGGCACTCTTTTAGTGAGACAATGTCACGAAGACAGACAAAGGGTTGGGGGTGCCCCCTCTAATGAGGAGACCAGTCAGATGTCAGTTTGGTCGTGTCCCAAAAGAATTTAAGGGATGCTTAGCTGTCGTGGTCTCGGCTTGGGAAACTATCCCGAGGCCACCATAGCCTGTATGTCGTTTACCACAAAATCGCAGACAGGCACAGTCAGACTCCATAGGCTTTTTGGGACCTTAAGGGTGCCCACCCGTGGAGCCACAGAATCAAACCGAGCAGGCAAGCCAGACCGAACTGCATATTCACATCTATAAATCTATATATGTATATCTATATCTATAGGTATATATATACTCTCTCTCTCTCTCACTCTCTCTCTGTCTCTCTCTCTCTGTATATATATATATATATATATATATATGAGGGTCCTATATTCCCTCTCAGAGAAATTCTACAGATAAGACTAACAATGACAATGACAAACAGGACAAAACAGATACAGAAGTGGCCACAAAACAGGTGGATGAGTTTGCTGAAGGGCCAACCGACGTCTTGGTGTGTCCTGGGGTAGGGAAATAGGTGCGTCCAGTTTTTCATTTATTCCCCCAGACAGAAGCACATGTGCATTGAAGGATCCAGATGATAAGTTGATTTACCTCATTTTTCCTCAATAACAAAAAGAGGAGTGCTTGAGGAAGTTGAGCAGTGGCCACTAGTTTTCCGACGGAATGGTTACAGAAGCCCCCATGGGTGAGAGAAGATAAGATAAATGTTTGTGCTATACGTTCTCCAGCCAGTAGTGAAAGTGTAACAGAAGTAGAAACCATGATTCAAATTTCTCCAACAAAATCAGAGTCTATAACTCCAGGAATTATGGTTAGGCCTCTTAAAGGTGCGCTGCTGCGGCCCAATATGAAGCCAAAGGTGCCTTTAGGCAATGGGCCAAATATGTTTATTCTTAATTTATAAATGCCACCTCCCGGAGACAAAAGAACATTTTCAGTGAGAGGCAAATCAGCAGCCACACTCCCTGAAGTTGCAGAGAGTAAATCGGACACCATTAAAGTTTTAGCTATTCCTGATGCAGTAGTCATCTCGAAGGGTTGTTGAAAAACAGAGGGGTTACTTGAGGAGTGCGAGGCGCAGCCAATTGAATCCCCGGCATTGTTTTAACAATGTCCGCCCTTGGAGGGCTTCGTAGCCTGAGCCAAAGCAGTAGCAAAAACAGCAGCATTATGTTCAGTTCTCCCCACTCCTGAACAAGCTATAATATAGAAGCTCCCTGCCCTTTGAAAGGGCCCAAAACATTCTTACATTCCGGGTTTACATTTTCAAAAGCAAGTGTCTGCAAACGTATCTCCGAGATTTCATCACGTCCAACACCCCGCTCAACAGCCACCCGCCATCTGGCAAGACAATCAGTATAGGGTTCATTGGGTCCTTGGAAAGTTTTTGTTAAAGAAGGCAGAGCGTGGCCAGTAGGTACAACACGGCGCCAAGCCCTAAGAAATACCTGGCGCACCTGCTGTAAATCCTGGCTGGGAAATTGAGCCTGTTCTCTCAAGGCTTGAATCTGTCTCTCTCCCATCAATTTATCCTCCAGAGGACCAGGAGGGTTCTGTCCCTCATTAATTTGAGCCTGCTTTCGGGCTTCCTCTTCCCACCAACTCCTTAACTGGAGAATGCAATGCAAGTGCTTGAGTGATAGCACTACATAGAGTCCACAATTTCAAAGGGATTATGTTACCCTTCTGATGCTGTTGCTGTAATTCCTTCTGTATTAATTTCCATTCCTTTAACTGTACTTTGGGCTGGCACTTAAACCCATAACAATGCTGCTCCACAAGGCGACATAACTCAGATAAACGGCGACTAGATACCTTCACCCCATTGGAGTGGAGAAGTCCTTTGACTAGCTCCACGTATTGTGCCTTTGCTGATGGGGAATTCCCCATAATTTTCCTAAAAGTTCCCCTGCCTTGGACCTACAATCCCCGAGGGGTACTCGCCCTTTCGGTTTCGTTCGCCCTCTGCCCCGCGTTTGGACGCCAGATGCTGCGGACGAAATGACACAAAGGACAAGACACACACAAAAGACAGACACTGACACACCTCCGGCCGGAGGACCAATTCTACGCAAGCCCCTCTTGCGGTTTGTTTTATACCCCGCTAACTGGATACCAACTGAAATCTACAGGATGCATTCCTTTCCCAATGAAGGGCAAGTAGGCAAACCCATTTCAAGGACGGGGGCAGCAAAGGGAGGGAGCGACCACAACATGTTTACTAAGAGGCCTGCTCACAATTCCAGCCTTCTCCTTACTTCTAAGGAGGGCATGGTCCCTCGTTTGCGAGCGGACCACTAAACTTGGATATTTTGTGCAGGCTTCCTGGCAGAGCACCCTGTTTGCAGGCATGCTTTGCCCAGGCGGGGAGCCCCGCGTGCAGGCACATCCCCGCGTCCCTAACCAGGCTTTCTTGTGGTCACTGTCGGTCTCCCACATCTGCCCCTTTTTTCTGAGAAGCGGTAGCAAACTGGAAGGCGGTGAGAACGCGTTGTCTGTCCTTTTTTAGGTGTTGCCTGCTTCCCCAGCACCGGAAGACTAAACTAATAACACAGCATCAAAGTCTTATGAATAAAGGATTCACGAGAACAGTTCCAATTAGGGCAGACACATGTCCAAGAGCGTTCAAATTATTCATCCCTTTCTGGAAATCCCTTAACAGATCGGACCCAGTAATGTCAGGTAGTGTTTTGCTAAATGTAGACAAAATTTGCTGCTCTAACTCCATAATTCCCTTCGTTAGGTTTTGATACCCTGTTAATGTCCGTTTCACCTTTTCTCAACCTTCACTCGTGTTAAAAGGCACACATGTTATGCATACTTGAGAGGAGCTCCAATCACATTTCAATACACTTTTTGTGGATAAGACAGTTAATTGATCCCCAAGCCATGAAACAGTATGTTGAAGATTGGTTACATCAGTTGCAAGTTGTGCATCCAGATCTCGTTGTTGTTGCCATGACAAATGAGAGTCTTTATGCTATTCCCGTACAAAGTCTGCTGTTGAGAATCCTCGACGCAAAAGCAAGTCCGGCCACGGCAGCGGTTGCAGTAACTGCAGCCACTGCAAGAACCGGAGCTATGATCATTCCAAGCAGGCGTCGAGACCGGTGAAGCAAAGTTTGTACAGCAGTCACCAAATGAGATACAGCAAAAGAGTCCGACCAAGGTCTTGTCAAATTTACAGGCAACCATACTTCGGTACGAGTTTTAACAATCCCCAATGAAGAATTAGAGTTATTGATTTGTGTTTCAAAACTGTTCCTCCATGACTGATTTACACACTGTGTTAATTACAATGATTACATGATAGAGATCCCTCTGTAGCATTCCAAGTCCAATTCGCATACAGCAATGCAAAGGGGTATTTCAGACAAGCCATGGCAGAATAGGATTTATTAACATGCGAGTTAACATGAAAGGGACCTGAACTGTCAGTCTTATCCAAAGTATAGTTTCCTGACCATACAGTGAGATTCCCTGAAACTGCCTATAATTTCCGAATATTCCCTTGAAAGTGGGGACACCCTTACAATTGCAACGGAGGGGGAATGAGCGCAAATTGCTGCCATTTTACGGTTTCATTGCCGTTACCCATTCAAGTACCATTAATTCGATGCCATTTAAAAGTTTTGTTAGACCATTTTTCCAAAACTTGACCATGATCAGGGCTCCAATCTACAATAACAAATCCAGAATAATCCCTGACCTTCAAAGGCCGACGACCTCGGCATCTTTCCCATTCCAAAGATTCTAGAGAAGGAATAAAAAAAAAATTAGAAGGGCATAATGGTATAAATGTATCAGGATGGAGACTCATCGGCGTCGTAGAGGTGTTGAATCCCCTGGTGGAAACACGTACAGTAAAGACAGCAGGATGATAATTATTATATGTTACTCCCCAGGTATTGTAAGAGTGACGACTATGCTTCCTCGGACAGAGGCAAAAGGGATGTCCTCCGAAGCACAAGGGGAGACCCTCCACTGCAACAGTGACATTACTTATGTTATATTGATTATTATGATGATACAGATGCTCAATTCCTCCACACGCGGGTGGTGGGAAGAATGCAGTTTCATTGGTGCATACCTGTGCTTCAGGTTCACCCCAAGAGACAGCTCTCACAAGAGGAGGATTAGGAACATAAACCCAAGAAGCATATTCTATCGCTTGCGCATACGTTACCTGACAGGTAACCGCAGCCATCTTTTCCTCTTCTTTCCTTCGAAAATGCAATTCTGCTGCTGGTAGGTTTTCTTTGCTCCAAATATTCAGAAAATTTAAAGTTAGTAAGGTTTTATTCAAGATGTCTTTTGGTTTCATAAATCTCTCCCGTTTCCCCTTTTTTAATTTTTCAACCTACTCACGTAAAGTACGATCAGCCCTTTCAGTAATGGCTTGCCCTTGACTATTATAAGGGATACCAAAAGTATGAATTATATGATATTGGGATAAAAAATGAGCTAATGTTGCAGATTGGTAGGCGGGTGCATTATCAGCTTTCAATTCAATTGGGACCCCCATAACTGCAAAACAAGATAATAAATGAGTAATAACAGTGTCAGCCTTTTCAGAATATAATGTAGTAGCCCATTGGAAATGTGTGCATGTATCTATAGTATGATGGACGCATTTTTGTTGTCCAAAGGATGAAATAAAAATTACATCCATTTGCCATACCTGATTTGCTTGCAATCCTCTTATGTTGACACCTGGTGGGGTAAATGGTAAGGTAAAAGGTGCACAAATAGAACAAGAGGGAACAATATTTTGAGCTTGTTTTCGAGTAATAGCATAAGATTTTTTTAATCCTGTAGAGTTAGTATGTTGCAAACGATGCTCTTGTTTTGCTGCTTCTATAGGATAAAGTAATGCATCAATTACAGCATTTCCGAAAGACAAGGGTCCAGGAAGGGTGGAATGTGCACGGATATGGGTAAAGAAAATTAATTCCGAACGCCACAGAAGTGATCATTGTACCTGATAAAACAATTTGTCAATATCTGTCTTGAGAGTTAGAGGCAGTGAAACCTGAGGAAGCTGTAAACAAGAGAGAACAGCATACCAGAATCTGAAACAATGCTAACAAGGAGTTGAGCAAAGTCTTGCGAAACTAAGTAAATAGCCCACAGCTCAGCAGGCTGCACAGAGCAAAACGAATGGGGAAGGCAGAAGAGGCAATTGACAGCAGGAGGCAGAGAAAGAATTAGCAGTTTTAAATTTTGTGAGCCTAGACAGAGTGGACTTAAGGTTTGTTAGGCAGTCTATATCCGTCTGGAGAAGACAAGGAACTTCCCCGAAACAAAAGGAGTTTCGGCAGCTGCTTGGGAATATTCCCTAAAGTCCCCGTCCCGAGGTAAACCAGCCACAGCTGGCTTCAATTATAGCCATTAATCTGGGAAAAGAATGAACGAGAAGCCCTCAACATTTACTAGAAAGAGGAACAGAGAACAGGAGAGAGTTAACATCCCCTTCAGGCTAAATTTCTTTCAACCAGACCAATAAGGTCCCCTTTATGAGGTTTTCCCGGATACTGGTTGGGCACTCTTTTAGTGAGGCAATGTCACAAAGACAAAGGGTGGGGGGGTGCCCTCTCTAATGAGGAGACCAGTCAGAGGTCAGTTTGGTCATGTCCCAAAAGAACTTAAGGGATGCTTAGCTGTAGTGCTCTCAGCTTTGGAAACTATTCCGATGCCACCATAGACTGTATGCCGTTTACCACAAAATCGCAGACAGGCACAGTCAGACCCCATAGGCTTTTTGGGACCTTAAGGGTGCCCACCCGTGGAGCCACAGAATCAAACCGAGCAGGCAAGCCAGACCGAACTGCATATTCACATCTATATATCTATATACCTATATCTATATCTATAGGGATATATAGAGTATATACTGTATATATATTATATATATACAGTATATATTCTCTCCCTTCTCTCTCACTCTCTCTCTGTCTCTCTCTCTGTCTCTCTCTCTGTGTGTATATATATATACATATATATATATATGTATGTATATATATATACATATATGTATGTATATATGTAAGTATGTATATATGTGTATATATGTGTGTATATACAAGAGGGTCCTATATTCCCTCTCACAGAAATTCTACAGATAAGACTAACAATGACAATGACAAACAGGACAAAACTTATACAGAAGTGGCCACAAAACAGGTGGATGAGTTTGCTGAAGTGCCAACCGACGTCTTGGTGTGTCCTGGGGTAGGGAAATAGGTGCGTCCAGTTTTTCATTTATTCCCCCAGACAGAAGCACATGTGCATTTAAGCATCCAGATGATAAGTTGATTTACCTCATTTTTCCTCAATAACACAAAGAGGAGTGCTTGAGGAAGTTGAGCAGTGGCCACTAGTTTTCCGACGGAATGGTTACAGAAGCCCCATGGGAAAGAGGAGATAAGTATTTGTGCTATACATTCTCCAGCCAACAGTTAAAGTGGAATAGAAGTAGAAACCATAATTAAAATTTCTCCAACAAAATCAGAGTCTATAACTCCAGGAATGATGGTTAGGCCTCTTAAGGCTGCGCTGCTGTGGCCCAATATTAAGCCAAAGGTGCCTTTAGGCAATGGGCCAAATATGTTTGTCCTTAATTTATAAATGCCACCTCCCTGAGACAAAAAAAAGAACATTTTCAGCAAGAGGTAAATCAGCAGCCACACTCCCTGAAGTTGCAGAGAGTAAATCTGACACCATTAAAGGTTTAGCTATCCCTGATGCAGCAGTCATCTCTAAGGGTTGTTGGAAAACGAAGGGGTTACTTGAGGAGTGGGAGGCGTAGCCATTGAGTCCCTGGCATTGTTTTAACAATTTCCACCCTTGGAGGGCTTCGTAGCCTGAGCCAAAGCAGTAGCAAAAACAGCAGCATTATGTTCAGTTCCCCCCACTCCTGAACAAGCTCTAATATAGAAGCTCCCTGCCCTTTTAAAGGGCCCAAAACATTCTTACATTCCGGGTTTACATTTTCAAAAGCAAGTGTCTGCAAACATATCTCCGAGATTTCATCACGTCCAACACCCCGCTCAACAGCCACCCGCCATCTAGCAAGACAATCAGTATAGGGTTCATTGGGTCCTTGGAAAGTTTTTGTTAAAGAAGGCAGAGCGTGGCCAGTAGGTACAACACGGCGCCAAGCCCTAAGAAATACCTGGCGCACCTGCTGTAAATCCTGGCTGGGAAATTGAGCCTGTTCTCTCAAGGCTTGAATCTGTCTCTCTCCCATCAATTTATCCTCCAGAGGACCAGGAGGGTTCTGTCCCTCATTAATTTGAGCCTGCTTTCGGGCTTCCTCTTCCCACCAACTCCTTAACTGGAGAATGCAATGCAAGTGCTTGAGTGATAGCACTACATAGAGTCCACAATTTCAAAGGGATTATGTTACCCTTCTGATGCTGTTGCTGTAATTCCTTCTGTATTAATTTCCATTCCTTTAACTGTACTTTGGGCTGGCACTTAAACCCATAACAATGCTGTTCCACAAGGCGACATAACTCAGATAAACGGCGACTAGATACCTTCACCCCATTGCAGTGGAGAAGTCCTTTGACTAGCTCCACGTATTGTGCCTTTGCTGATGGGGAATTCCCCATAATTTTCCTAAAAGTTCCCCTGCCTTGGACCTACAATCCCCGAGGGGTACTCGCCCTTTCGGTTTCGTTCGCCCTCTGCCCCGCGTTTGGACGCCAGATGCTGCGGACGAAATGACACAAAGGACAAGACACACACAAAAGACAGACACGGACACACCTCCGGCCAGGAGGACCAATTCTACGCAAGCCCCTCTTGCGGTTTGTTTTATACCCTGCTAACTGGATACCAACTGAAATCTACAGGATGCATTCCTCTCCCAATGAAGGGCAAGTAGCCAAACCCATTTCAAGGACGGGGGCAGCAAAGGGAGGGAGCCACCACAACATGTTTACTAAGAGGCCTGCTCACAATTCCAGCCTTCTCCTTACTTCTAAGGAGGGCATGGTCCCTCGTTTGCGAGCGGACCACTAAACTTGGATATTTTGTGCAGGCTTCCTGGCAGAGCACCCTGTTTGCAGGCATGCTTTGCCCAGGCGGGGAGCCCCGCGTGCAGGCACATCCCCGCGTCCCTAACCAGGCTTTCTTGTGGTCACTGTCGGTCTCCCACATCTGCCCCTTTTTTCTGAGAAGCGGTAGCAAACTGGAAGGCGGTGAGAACGCGTTGTCTGTCCTTTTTTAGGTGTTGCCTGCTTCACCAGCACCGGAAGAATAAACTAATAACACAGCATCAAAGTCTTATGAATAAAGGATTCACGAGAACAGTTCCAATTAGGGCAGACACATGTCCAAGAGCGTTCAAATTATTCATCCCTTTCTGGAAATCCCTTAACAGATCGGACCCAGTAATGTCAGGTAGTGTTTTGCTAAATGTAGACAAAATTTGCTGCTCTAACTCCATAATTCCCTTCGTTAGGTTTTGATACCCTGTTAATGTCCGTTTCACCTTTTCTCAACCTTCACTCGTGTTAAAAGGCACACATGTTATGCATACTTGAGAGGAGCTCCAATCACATTTCAATACACTTTTTGTGGATAAGACAGTTAATTGATCCCCAAGCCATGAAACAGTATGTTGAAGATTGGTTACATCAGTTGCAAGTTGTGCATCCAGATCTCGTTGTTGTTGCCATGACAAATGAGAGTCTTTATGCTATTCCCGTACAAAGTCTGCTGTTGAGAATCCTCGACGCAAAAGCAAGTCCGGCCACGGCAGCGGTTGCAGTAACTGCAGCCACTGCAAGAACCGGAGCTATGATCATTCCAAGCAGGCGTCGAGACCGGTGAAGCAAAGTTTGTACAGCAGTCACCAAATGAGATACAGCAAAAGAGTCCGACCAAGGTCTTGTCAAATTTACAGGCAACCATACTTCGGTACGAGTTTTAACAATCCCCAATGAAGAATTAGAGTTATTGATTTGTGTTTCAAAACTGTTCCTCCATGACTGATTTACACACTGTGTTAATTACAATGATTACATGATAGAGATCCCTCTGTAGCATTCCAAGTCCAATTCGCATACAGCAATGCAAAGGGGTATTTCAGACAAGCCATGGCAGAATAGGATTTATTAACATGCGAGTTAACATGAAAGGGACCTGAACTGTCAGTCTTATCCAAAGTATAGTTTCCTGACCATACAGTGAGAGTCCCTGAAACTGCCTATAATTTCCGAATATTCCCTTGAAAGTGGGGATACCCTTACAATTGCAACGGAGGGGGAATGAGCGCAAATTGCTGCCATTTTACGGTTTCATTGCCGTTACCCATTCAAGTACCATTAATTCGATGCCATTTAAAAGTTTTGTTAGACCATTTTTCCAAAACTTGACCATGATCAGGGCTCCAATCTACAATAACAAATCCAGAATAATCCATGACCTTCAAAGGCCGACGACCTCGGCATCTTTCCCATTCCAAAGATTCTAGAGAAGGAATAAAAAAAAATTAGAAGGGCATAATGGTATAAATGTATCAGGATGGAGACTCATCGGCGTCGTAGAGGTGTTGAATCCCCTGGTGGAAACACGTACAGTAAAGACAGCAGGATGATAATTATTATATGTTACTCCCCAGGTATTGTAAGAGTGACGACTATGCTTCCTCGGACAGAGGCAAAAGGGATGTCCTCCGAAGCACAAGGGGAGACCCTCCACTGCAACAGTGACATTACTTATGTTATATTGATTATTATGATGATACAGATGCTCAATTCCTCCACACGCGGGTGGTGGGAAGAATGCAGTTTCATTGGTGCATACCTGTGCTTCAGGTTCACCCCAAGAGACAGCTCTCACAAGAGGAGGATTAGGAACATAAGCCCAATAAGTATATTCTATCTCTTGTGCATACATTACCTGACAGGTAACCGCAGCCATCTTTTCCTCTTCTTTCCTTCGAAAATGCAATTCTGCTGCTGGTAGGTTTTCTTGGCTCCAAATATTCAGAAAATTTAAAGTTAGTAAGGTTTTATTCAAGATGTCTTTTGGTTTCATAAATCTCTCCTGTTTCCCCTTTTTTAATTTTTCAACCTACTCACGTAAAGTACGATCAGCCCTTTCAGTAATGGCTTGCCCTTGACTATTATAAGGGATACCAAAAGTATGAATTATATGATATTGGGATAAAAAATGAGCTAATGTTGCAGATTGGTAGACGGGTGCATTATCAGCTTTCAATTCAATTGGGACCCCCCATAACTGCAAAACAAGATAACAAATGAGGAATAACAGTGTCAGCCTTTTCAGAATGTAATGCAGTAGCCCATTGGAAATGTGTGCATGTATCTATAGTATGATGGACGCATTTTTGTTGTGCAGAGGATGAAATAAATGTTACATCCATTTGCCATACCTGATTTGCTTGCAGTCCTCTTATGTTGACACCCAGTGCGGTAAACGGTAAGGTAAAAGGTGCACAGATAGAACAAGAGCGAACAATAAGATATTGTTTTTAATCCTTTCGAGTTAGTGTGTTGCAGACGATGCTCTTGTTCTGCTGCTTCTATAGGATAAAGTGATGCATCAATTACAGCATTTCCGAATGACAAGGGCCCAGGAAGGGCGGAATGTGCACGGACATGGGTAAAGAAAATTAATTCTGAACGCCGCAGAAGTGATCGTTGTGCCTGAGAAAACAATTTGTCAATACCTGTTTTTAGAGGTATAGGCAGTGAAACCTGAGGAAGCTGCAAACAAGAGAGAACAGCATACGGAGAATCCGAAACAATGTTAACAGGGAGTTGAGGAAAGTCTTGCAGAACTAAGTAAATTGCCCACAGCTCAGCAGGCTGCACAGAGCTAAACGAATGGGGAAGGCAGAAGAGGCAAGTTGACAGCCGGAGGCAGAGAAAGAGAATTAGCAGTTTTAAATTT